>JANHZT010004908.1:0-10694 GCA_032468215.1 Stegonotus admiraltiensis
TTCCAAGCAGTCTCCATGTTTCCAGTGTCTTTTTCCCCACTTGGAGCAGAACCCAGAAGGATATTTCTTCCTACAATTTAATTTAGATGTGCTTGGTAAGTAACTACGTAACTTTTTAACATTTTGTTTGTTCCATTGAAGCAAGATGCCACAGCAAATTGTAATACTGAACACAAATTTCTAACAGAAAAGAGAATCAGATTTGGAAGGCTCAGCCTTTTTTTCCTACTTGTCCAATGTAATATTTCACAGTATACGAGATATTACAATGTGATATCTTCCAATGTAAATGGATCTCCAAACTGACTTCCAGAATGGATAATCATGAGATATGCTTGAGATGCTGTTCAATATGGCTAATCTCTAAGTTGACATCCAGGATGGATAATAGTGAGAGATACTTATGATGCTGTTCTGAAATTTCAGGACAGGGTCACCTACCACATTCTGATCCAGATAAATACTCATATGCTTATTGTTTATGAACATTTTTGCAAGTTCTTAAAAAGTGAGGTACACAATCAGAAGTATCTATTGCCCATCTTGATTTTGAGCCTTGGGATAGTTAAAGAGAACATGGAATTAAAAGGACAAAAGCCAAGTGTTTTGGGAATTGAAGTCCACAAGTCATAAAAGGGCCATAGTTGCCCACCTCTGATTAAGCGGCATCATATGCAGTCTAGGAGTAGGACTCTTCCCTTCCTCCCCAACCATGTCTTTTCTTCCCCTCCCAATTATGGAAGGAAAACATTTCTAAAGCACTGTACAAACAACAGTGCTTTTATTATAGCTTTGCAGTGTGACCAGTAAATTTGCTGCCTACGCAAAAAAATAAGGCATGCTATTTTCTGTGCAGTAATTAGTTATTGTGGGTTGAGAAATGTTCAGCACTCTTCGTGCAAGTGCTGAATTTTAAAGGCAGGGAAAGGAAAGAGAGGGGTCTTTTTTCCTTTCTTTCAACATTTGTGCTGGAATTCTGATTTAATAGAGTGAAGAAGGGTAGAGAATTTTCCTTCCTCTGTCATCTGAGTGATTGACGTACAGGGCCTAAAGAGCTGTGAAAGGTTTGCTCATGATTTTTCCTCTCCCAGCACAAATACCTTTTGGAGAAGTCTTCTGTCAGGCTGGGAATTGTTGTAGGAACTAGGAACTAGGACAGTATTCACTTACCTTTGCTACCAGCTCACAAATGTGAGCGCACACACCATCTCCGCGCATGCGCAGAGCATCAAAAATGCGACATGATTACATCTGGGTGGGTGGGCAGAGCCTCCCGCAGTCACTGCTACCGGTTCGCCGGATCCAGATAGAACTGGCTGAATGCCACCACTGAACTAGAAATGGTAGCTATTATTGCTAGAGTAAAAGAAGAACAAAAGGAACAACTGTTTGCCAGATGAGGGTCTATCCTTTCTGGTAGCCACCACAGAAATGGCCAGGATGACGCAGAGTCCAATGGCTGAATAGAAGGTCTCTATCAGTCTTCTATTTCTTACTAGTTTCTATCAGTCTTCTATTTCTAATGCAAATTAGAATATTTCCATAAGGGATTCTATTGCATTTTTCAATGGAAAACACCAGTTTCCTGCTGGATCACTTCAATCTGTCTTTACCCTGGTTCGGAAGCATGCTGACATTGAAATGGAGGCTCTATTGTGAGAATACTAATGGTAAGCAGGCCATGTCAATCCTGGAGGAACTATAGGATAAGCCCATAGTTTACTTTATAGGATTGTTATAAGCAGGGGTGAGCTTCAAAAATTTTAGAAAGGGGTTCTCTGCCTGGTTGCTGGGTGGGCATGGCCATGGTGGGCTTGGCCTAGTCAGCCACCTGCACCATGGTGAGGGGAGCGTTTTTGCCCTTCCCAGGCTCCAGAGGCTTTCCTCAAGCCTCTGGGAGGGTGAAAACCACCTCCTCAGGCTCCAGATGCCCTCTGGAGGCTGGAAACGGGTCCATTTCTGGCTTTCCCAAACTTCTGGTAGGCCCGTTTTTTGCCCTCCCCGAGTCTCCATGCACTCCCTGTGCTTACCTGCATCCAAAACGGGCCGCAGCAGCCCACCCCTGGTTAAAAGAATGATTGGGAAATTTAGAAGTATCTTAAAAGTATCTGGAGCTGACCAATATTTTAGTTTTTCATTGAACAGACTGGGGAAAATACTTCCGACGCATTCGTAATTACACAAATTAGATGTCGTTTGTGGATAATAACATCTAAACAATGCACTGCACTTCCAATTTTACAGATAACATTTAGTGGGGGAATAATAAAAACAACAGCAGGCATCGTACAGCCTGAATCCCAGTTTCAATGTTAGTATAATCTATAAGTGAAAGGATTTTTGATTTGCAGATTGCAATAATGTTCCAGGCCAGTCTTTATTGGTTAAATTTTTATTGTCCTTAAAAAGAAAAAAAAAAGCAAGTCATTTTATTTTGTAACAAAGCTACAAACTATACCCAAAATATAGTTATTTTGATACTGTGTGATATTTTGCTTTGAACCCCTTGAGAAAAATTGATGCTAGGTTGATTTAATTTTCCCAGCTTTTACCTAAGAACGAAGCTTTAAAAGAAGGTGAAAATGTGTAAATAGAAACAGGTCTTTAAGGATTGGGGGTTTAGGAAATATCAGTTAGGATCTGATGCAAGGAAATAAATGGCAAAATGCAGGATCAAAATACCCAGAGGAAAGAATGTATTTCCAAAGCCTCAAATACGTTTCAATTTGCTTTTCAGGTAGGACGTTTTACACCTACTTCAGCCTGAAAAAATAACGTCTCATCCCTGCAAACCACTAATTCAGTTGTTGAGTCAGGTAGCCTTAAAAATCTAAGGAATAAATTAATAGAAACATATATATCTATGCACCATTCTTTGGGATGTGCCCCCACACCTTAGCCTACATCTCATCCCCCAACTCATAAATGTAGAGAATTCATGACTGGCAGAGACATGGTAACAAGGTCAGCCAATGAATAGGCATAGCAACTAAATCAGCCAATGAGGACTGTTTGGAAACTGAAACTGGAAGGAGACTGGGTGTGGCTTAGCAAACAAGTCTGGTCTAGTCTGTCTGCTGAATTGAAACTGAAACTCATCTCTGCTGTTATCTCCTCTGCCTATGTTTTTTGCCTGTAACTCTCTACCACATTGGAAGAATCTGCTGTTGGTATTGTATGTGTTATTATATATATAAAGAGAAGTTAATGAATCCTGCTGAATCAGTTATCTGTGTGTGGTTTTTGAATGTGATTTCTGCAACAAACTCTGACAATAAATTAGACTATCTAACTTTGTATTTATCTGATCTTATATTAAAAGGATGTTTCCCATCTTCTTTTAATACAAGGCTTGCTATAATTATGGTGCAACTATAGAGATAATGCAAGTGGGTCCCTCCTCTCAACCACTGGCAGTTTTTTCTCCATGGCCACTTGGGAAGCAGGATGGATCAGGCACAGGAGATCTACATGGATAGATGAAAGCCCTGACTGACAAACAAGCTTGCATGCATGGTGGAGGATTGGCTGAAGTGGGAGAAGCAACTTATTAGTGTCTGTCAGCAGTTCCCACTGAGAGAAAGGACACACAAGAAATATGGAAAGATTGTGAAAGAACATAGGAGTGAGAGAAAAACAACCTCTCTTTTTATGACCCTGTAGTCTCTATTTGGGGTGGCTCAGTGGCTAGGATGCTGAGCTTGTCAATCAAAAGGTCAGCCGTTCAGCGGTTCGAATCCCTAGTGCTGCATAATGGGATGACCTCCCGTTACTTGTCCCAGCTTCTGCCAACCTAGCAGTTCGAAAGCACATAAAAAATGCAAGTAGAAAAATAGGGACCACTTTTGGTGGGAAGGTAACAGCATTCCGTGCGCCTTTGGCATTTAGTCATGCCAGCCACATGACTATGGAGACATCTTCGGACAGCTCTGGCTCCTTGGCTTTGAAAAGGAGATGAGCACCGCCCACTAGAGTCAGGAATAACTAGCACATACGGTATGTGCAAGGGGAACCTTTACCTTTACAAGGCGATTGGATGGAGCTAAGTATTTACTAGCCGGATGCCCTTCCTGCCACCATGCAGAGTTCACAGATTTTTTTTCTTTTCTTTGCATGCTAGGAGAAAAACATCTGCTGCTATCTAGGATTGAACTCGCTCAACCTGCCAAATGGAAGTTGAATGTCTTCACCACTGGGTCACCACATCACTAAGAGAACCTAGAAGAAAAATGAGAGAGTGACCAAAAGAATGTGTAAAAGTCAGAGATAATGAGATGGAGTGATTGGAGAAGCAGAAAGGGAGCAAGCCCATAAATAAAGCAGTGGAATGAAAGCAATGATGGGCAAGCAAGTGGGCAATGAAGCAAAGGAAGGATGGAGCAGGTAATAGAATGATGGAATAAGCAATAAACATAGAGTTTGGGAGAGCATGAGAGAAGGCTGATTCAAAAAGATTGAACGATAAATAAGTGGGAAAGTGAGTGAAACAGAGTGAAACAGCAACTCAAAAAGATACTCATGTATCTACTGTGTGGTAAGAGGGACACTGCAGTGTGTGATCTGCTTAATCGGTGGATGAGTAGGGTTTTCAATAAAGTAGAAGAGTTGGATTGAGAATACCCATTCCACAAATCAGGTTTTGACAGAGAGCTAAACATGCCAATCTAGGCCTCGGTCAGAATTGGCCACATTAAAAAGAACAATGGTTACAATCCCCCATTCCCAGGCAGGAAATCCAACAGTTAAACTTAAAAAAAAACAAAAAACTTTTTCTACATTAAAACAGAACTACTCACCGATACCATACTACTGCTATGTACTCACCAGTATCTGGTTTACTATTGAGGAAGAATAAAAATCAGCTGTCATAAAAGAATAAATTAAGCAGCATATATTTGTGCCAGCTTGTGCTCTGGAGTTTAGCTACCTGTCTATATAAGGCCTAAATGGGACTATCCTCAGACGCTAACAATTGCTTTCTTGCAGCCCTGAGCTCTTTTCTCTCATGGTGTGAAAAGAATTGCTATGAAAGTATAGTTTTTCTTCAGATTATTTTATACAAGGCGGTTAAGAAGAAGCAAACAAACTGGATGGGACCCACTGATGCTGAAACAGAATTTAAGCTCTTCTATCCGGTTTCAAAATTTGGTAATAACATCTAGGAAATTATTGGTTGCATTTGTTAGTACTGGTAGGCCACTGTAAAGCGACTTGAAAAGAGAAATATTAACAATATCCTTTCCTTCTGTTGGTGAACAATACATCTTATTTATTAAATTATTGTGCTATCTTATACTTCTATTAACACTTCAGAAATGATTCAGAGCTGCAGCTTTGAAGATATATAAATAGTTATATTTTATGGCTCGCTAATTATAGGTTTCATCCCTTAACAATAAGTCACACTGAACATAATTGCATAATTGCAGTTGCTTCCAGTGAATGCATTTAATTTTTAACTATTAATAAGTTAAAGGCAGATAACCAATCAACCAACCTCTGGTTCCCACATTAGTCAGAGATATATTTAAATACTTACTCTCTAACATGTCTCCTCTGAATAGGTCCTACACATTAGCAAAATGTGAAAGCTGTCATATTATTATGTCATATAACTTGGTTTAGAGTTTTTTCTTAGTTCCAAAGTTTCAAACCAGGCCAGTTTGCATCAGGCTTCGGAAATATCGTAGCCTTACAAATAACCTTGCCTGTGGCTAGATTTAAAACATTTGATAATGGCTAAAAGTCACTGATCATTTTATGCATCTCTTGCCTATCTTAGACTGTTAGTTTAGGAAGTTTCTGACATCACATGTGACTTTAAATCTCCAAGGCTAGCAGGCATTAATCAGAAATGTGACTCTTTGGCACTTCAGCAATGCTTTCTCCCACTTTTTATTCCCACTTTTTATTCCCGCTTGGAAGAGCAAGTAAGACTCTAATTCAGTTTTGTAGCAGATAAGCCAGAAAGACAGGTGAACCAACTTAGACAAGGTTGAGCTCTTCTCCCGCCCTAAATGGAAATCTGCCCTTCACACTAAAATACACAACAGGGAGAGAGAGAAGGGGGGGTGGGAGGGGGTGGGAGGGAGAGAGAGAGAGAACACATGAACTAACGGAGAAAGTGAAGAGATTTGTTGGCATCTTTTCCAAGTACAATTGCTTTTCTCTGTTAGATATGAAAAAAGGATGCGTAGAAATCCTTTCCCTATAATGCATATTCGAGCAAAGTGAAACCCACCCCTGCTTCAGTTCATCGCAGAATATTTTTTGGAAAAAAAAAGCTGGGAACAACTACATTATGTCCCAGGAACACCAAAAGCTCGCTAATTCTGGTTATGCTGCATCCAGATTTGTGTATGCCATGGCATCGGGCTGAGAGAGAAGAGGTGGACGGCGAGCGGGAAGGGACGGCAAGTGAGAAAAGAGACTGCTGTTCTCTTTTGATTAATCGGAGTTTAATTGGAGTTTCTAGTCATGGACGTCCCCCTTTTTTCCCCCTGGTTGCTGTTCTACCCTTCCCTTGTGAGGGATGGAAACGTGAGACCTCCAAGGAGTGCCACCGTGAGAGACATTGTGAGAGGGTGGTGATTTTCCTGGGGGTTATTCCCGGAGATTCTTGGGATCATCCACCACTGTGGTTGCCTACCACCTATCGGCTGTTGTCGTGAGAGGACGGCGGCCTCATTCCCGCTGTGAGAGGGTGGGGCGAACTATGGAGGACATGCTGGCTGTTGTCATGGGAGGATGACGGCCTTCATTCCAGCCGTGAGAGGGCAGTGCGAATTATGGAGGACATGAGGCCTGACTTCTGGAGGCCCACGTTAAGGCCCTCTGTTGTGGATAAAGCTGAGCTGACTGAGGGGAGGCTAAAGACAGATTGTATACAATTGCATTCGGTAGCAGAATTATGGCTTTTGAAGGACCATCCTCTTGCACGGACATGTCTACCCTCCTCGCAGGATGGGGGGTTGGACCGTCCGATTGGTATGGGGTGGGGGAAATAGGGGTGGGGAAAGATAGGACTCCAAAGGGAGCAGAGGGTTATTCTATAGTTACGGTGATTGGGAGGGGCAGGTATGATGGGAGCAGAAGGTCTGGCCGCACCCGGGGGGCATGCATCCTCTACCTTCAGATGGTTGCCGGTCCTGACCCTCATTACCCTTTTCGCAGTTCAAGTGATAGGGGTTCACAGGGTTCGGGACTTAGGCTGGCTTTGTTCAATGCCCGGTCTGTGGTAAATAAGGCCCCATTCATTTACAATCTTATTCAGGAGGAGAATGCGGACCTAGCCTGCATCATGGAGACCTGGTTGGGCCAAGAAGGGGGCACCTCACTCTCCAAATTGTGCCCACCAAACTTCTGGGTGCTTCACCAGCCTAGAGCCCAGGGCAGGGGTGGTGGAGTGGCGGTTGTGATTAAGGAGAGCCTCAGACCTCGAGTGGTCACTGCTTCTCAGATAGGCAGGTGTGAGTCCCTCTGCTTGAGGTTGGGTTCAGGGGTTCAGATGGGTCTGTTGCTTACATACCTGCCTCCCAGCTGTGTAGCTTCAGCCCTCCCTGAGCTGCTTGAAGTAGTAGCTGGGTTGGCAGTTGAATTCCCCAGGCTTATGGTTCTGGGGGATTTCAACTTGCCTTCTCTCGGCGGATCATCGGAGTTGGCTCAGGAGTTCTTGGCCTCTATGGCAACCTTGGACCTGACCCAGGTAATTCAGGACCCAACTCATAGCGGGGGACACACTCTTGACCTGGTTTTTGTCTCTAGGCAGTGGCTGAATGACCTGCATATGGGGGATATAGCCACCTATCCCTTATCATGGTCGGATCATTTTCTCCTTCGACTGGACTTTCTGACCGCTACTCCCCTCTGCAGGGAGGCGGGACTGATTAAATGTTTCTGCCCCAGGCGCCTGATGGATCCTGAAAGGTTCCAGATGGAACTCGGGACTTTTCCTGTTTCCCTTGCACACGGTTTGGCCGAGGCCCTGGTAGAGGCCTGGGATAAGGCGACTGCCTTATTGAACTGTGGATTGACCTTATCAGCCTTGGATCAAACTGTACCTTTACTGCCTTTGACCCAGAGTGGATCCCAGGTTGCCCCTTGGTTTACTGAGGAGCTCCGGGAGATGTAGCACCGGAAAAGACACCTAGAGTGCTGTTGGAGGACTAGCAAGTCCAAATCTGATTGAACACAGTTAAGAACTCATATTCAGTCCTACCTAGTGGCGATAAAAGTGGCAAAGTGCTCACACTTTTCTGCTCTTATTGCATCCACGGATAATCACCCGGCCGCCCTGTTTAGGGTGACTCACTCTCTTCTTAATGTGGGAGTGAGGGATGATCCTTTGCAGGGTAAGGCTGAGGAATTTGCTCAATATTTACAGGATAAAATTGCTCAGATTCAGGAGGGCCTGGACTCTGACTGGGCAGGGTCCGTTGAGTTGATGGAGACTGGTCCTGAGTATGTTATCTGGGATGAGTTTGAGCCTGTGACTCCTGATGATGTGGACTGGATTGTGGGTAGTTTGAGCACCACCACATGTCTGCTGGACCCATGTCCCTCCTGGTTGGTCTCGACCTCCTGAGAGGTTACACAAGGCTGGCTCCAGGCAGTAATTAATGCTTTGTTGAGAGAGGGAATCTTCCCCTCTGCCTTGAAGGAAGCAGTGGTGAGACCCCTCCTCAAGAAGCCTGCCTTCTGTCCTGGTCTTACTTGACCTCTCAGTGGCTTTTGATACCATCGACCATGGTATCTTACTGCAACGGCTAAGGGGGTTGGGAGTGGGAGGTACTGTTTTTCAGTGGTTCTCCTCCTACCTCTTGGGTCATATGCAGTTTGTGCTGGCAGGGGGCCAGAGGTCGACCCCTAGGTCCCTACCTTGTGGGGTGCTGGAGGGGTCAGTTCTCTCACCTCTCCTGTTCAACATATACATGAAGTCATCTGGGGATTCAGGGTGCGGTATCATCAATATGCTGATGATACCCAACTTTTCATCTCCACCCCGCATCACCCCAACGATGCCCTTGACGTGATGTCCTGGTGCTTGGAGGCCATACAAGTCTGGATGAGGATGAAAAGACTTAGACTCAACTCCAAAAACACTGAGTGGCTGTCGTTACCGGCACCCTGTTTTGTCCACTATGTTCCATTGCTATCCCTAGGGGGGGAGGTATTGACCCCCTCAGAGAAGGTACACAATTTGGGAGTCCTCCTAGACCCACGGCTTAGCTTGGAAGATCATTTGACTGCCATAGCCAGGGGGACCTTTGTCCAGGTGCACCTGGTTCGCCAATTGCACCCCTTTCTGGACTGAGATGCCTTACTCACAGTTGCTCATGCCCTCATCACCTCTCGTTTGGACTACTACAATGCACTTTACATGGGGCTGCCCTTGAGGAGCACTCAGAGACTTCAACTGGTGCAGAATGCAGCCACACGGGTTGTCATGGGGGTACCTCGGTACTCCCATGTCACACCACTCCTTCGTGGTCTGCATTGGCTCCCGGTTGTCTTCCGAGTGCAATTCAAGGAGCTGGTGATCACATTTAAAGCCCTACATGGCCTAGGACCAGAGTACTTGTGAGATCACCTCCAGCCACCGGTAGCCTTCCATTGCCCAGTTCGCTCCCACAGAGTTGGCCTCCTCAAGGTACCTTCAGCTACACAGTGTTGATTGGTGACCCCTAGGGGGAGAGACTTCTCTGTGGGAGCCCCTACCCTCTGGAATACATTACCCCCGGAGCTCCGGATAATCCCTGACCTCCGAACCTTCTGCCGGGCCTTGAAGACCTGGCTTTTCCAACGGGCGGGCCTGGGTTGACTCTAAACTGATTTTGTAGCTTTTTAAATTCTTAATTCTTAAATTTGAACTTGTATTCCCACATTTAATCTTATTTATTGGATATTCTGTTTTAA
This sequence comes from Stegonotus admiraltiensis, assembly GCA_032468215.1. NCBI lineage: Eukaryota > Metazoa > Chordata > Lepidosauria > Squamata > Colubridae > Stegonotus > Stegonotus admiraltiensis. Next base: position 9,916 of record JANHZT010004908.1, read on the forward strand.
TTTGTCTTTTAACTTTTGTATTTTCTTTTTCTTATTGTTGTGAGCCGCCCTGAGTCCTTTGGGAGAAGGATGGCATATAAATCCAATAAATAAATAAATAATAAACAAATCTACATTTGTAGACTTCCTGTCTGCATTGATATACCTGGAATATATTAACATCTTGTCAACCTCTTACTGACTTCTTTGTTTCAAGAGGTCAGTTCAACTCACTCTGAGTAGAAAAAGAAAAATACTATAGTAAGTGTTGATCCATTGTATGAAAACAAAGTAGAACATTGGAACCAGCCTTAAACAGTTGTTTTTAAGTTGCAGGGCAAAAATAAGGTTGCTGTAAACAGCCAAGTAGAATAGAAAATAGAAAGGAATGGCGATCAAGTAAGACACCAAGGATATGCATGCCAAGCATGCATCCATTGTTGATGAATGTCCCACTTAAAAAAAATAGCCTTGAAAACATAGACAACTCAGTCATTGTCTATGCTGGTTGGGAAGGATAAGAGTTGAAGATTAATGAATAGGCTAGGGAACAGTTAATTTTCTAAAAGGAATCAGTAGACTGGATCTGTACTAGTGAACTTGGCTAATACAAAATTGGGTGTCTATTGGATCAATTTGTTGGTTAAACCTAATCATTGTCTTACAGCATTGTATAAGTTAAGTCATAATATACAGTTATTTGTTTAGGTATAACATGTTCTTGGAACACAATAATTATAGAACAATAGCTCAGGTTTAGGCTTAACATAGTTTTTCAATATTAGCAATTTTAAGATGTG
>JANHZT010004908.1:20719-30805 GCA_032468215.1 Stegonotus admiraltiensis
AAATTAAAAGATGCTTGCTCCTGGGGAGGAAAGCTATGGCAAATCTAGACAGCATACTAAAAAGCAGAGACATCACCGTGCCAACAAAAGTGCATATGGTCAAGGCTATGGTTTTCCCAGTTACAATGTATGGCTGTGAAAGTTGGACCATAGGAAAGGCTGAGTGCCAAAGAACTGAGGCCTTTGAACTATGGTGCTGACAAGACTCCTGTGAATCCCTTGAACTGCAAGGAGATCAAACTGGTCAGTCCTAAAGGCGATCAACCCTGACTGCTCTTTAGAAGGCCAGATCATGAAGATGAAACTCAAATACTTTGGCTACCTAATGAGAAGAAAGGACTCACTGGAGAAGAACCTAATGCTGGGAAAGATTGAGGACAAAAGAAGAAAGGGACGACAGAGAATGAGGTGGCTGGATGGAGCCACTGAAGTAGTTGGTGTGAGCTTAAATGGACTCCAGAGAATAGTAGAGAACAGGAAGGCACGGAGGAAAATTGTCCATGGGATTGCGATGGGTCAGACACAACTTTGCAACTAACAACAACAACAAATAAAAGACAAAAATGGGTTTATGTCTAGACTAGGCACTTGCTCAGCTAGCAAGGTCTTATTTTATCATACAATTGTTTTGTAATGGGAAGTGCTTAACTTCATTGACTCCCATTTACCTATTCCAGATTCTTGTTTAAAGCACTACTGTCACATCCGTATCTGATGGAAAGGAGAAATAACACTCAGTATAACCATCTCACCATATAGCATTACAGAGGACAACAAGAAAATTAAACTTTTTAGCACCATTGCCTCTGGCAAACATTTAAACCATCACAGCCAGAGAGACAGTTTAGAAAAGCATTATGGCTGATGATAAGAAAGAGAGCTACAAGAAAATTAACAGTGTTTCAGTCTTCCTGTTTCTCTCCTGACCTGCTGAAATTGGTCCTCTGGTTTTAGTTGGAATTTCTTGGTCTTGTTCTTTTGGGATTCTACTTGAAATGCAGGAATGTAGGAAGAACAGCTGAGACAATAATTGTAGAATGAAAATCCATGTACATCTATACCCTTTGGCCATCCCATAACTGAATTTATTGCAAGAGCTTCATACAGCTGACTCATGATATTTCACTAAATTGTTCTTGTCCCTGTGGGTCAAGGCATTAGAAAGGAGTTTCTACAGGAAAATGAGTAAGAATAGTTAAAAAAAATACAGTTTCAGCGCAGCCTTAGTGATAAACAAGGTAGCTCAAGTGGAAGGGAAAGGAAAATGCTGAGAAATCTGAAATAATTTAGATAGGATGACAAATATCTCCCATATTCTGCCAATAAAACTACTTTGAAATGTTTATAAACTCAGTAGTAGTCAAGTTCAACTTAAAGGATACAGGTAGTCCTCAACCTACGACCACAATTAAGCTCAACCTCTCTGTTGCTAAGTGAGACATTTGTTCAGTGAGCTTTGCCTCATTCATGACCTTTCTTGCCACAATTGTTAAGTGAATCACCAAGTTAGTAATATGGTTGTTCAGTGAATTTGGCCTCCTTATACAGTGACCCTGGGACATTGTAATTGTCATTAATTCACTTTTGATATTTAATCACTTTTAATATTTAAGAGGTTTTATAAAGCCTTTATCCCTTTACCATCTCCACATCAACATGTTCCTTTCTTCTTTATTGTGCCAAATGGATGATGTGCCTTTTATTCCTGGTTTTGTGAATCATCATCAGCTACTAAAATATGTAGGGTAGCAGTCATAGGAAAGGTTGGGAAGAGCTACCTATGGCTGACTTATGCCTAGCATCTTTTTGGTAGATTGAATGAGATTGGTATTTTACAGCAATTTGGCACAGCAACCGTAAGCTGTTTGTCTCCCATGCTAATACATCTTTAACTTAAAGATCATTGTCCAAATTTCAAGCTTTGGCAAAAAAATGTTGGTGGCTATCATAATTGGTAGATTTTTTAAATTGTTTAAAAACTAAGCTGCAATCTACTCTGATCTATCTCTTCCTCCATCTTTGCTATTCTGCCTAACCTTCTAAAATACCAAGGACCTTTGCATTACCTTTGGATATCTCATGACATCTAGTAATAAATATGCAGGATGTGAAATTTTCTGTGACTTTCCTGAATATTGCCTTACCTCATGTGAAATGTTGACATCACTTTAATTGCATTGCAATGTTCGCGTGGACCAATTTTATTTTAGTGTAATTTGCTAGAACAGAAATCTTCTTATCTCTAAATATCATCATTAAGGTCACCGGAGAAGTGCGGTTGGTAGTTTTCTTTCTTTCTTTCTTTCTTTCCTTCTTTTAAGCAAGACAGCCAATTATCAGATGAAGTTGAAAATAGCCATGATTTTCTATTTACTTTAGAAGCCTGAAGATTTCCATTTGCTTAGGGTGAAATAGAAAAATGTATATTCAAATCTTTTAAAATAATACATAGGAGAATATATAAAGTGAACTGCTTAGAAAGGATATCACAGAAAAGATGAGGAATCATAAGAGGTCAAACCTTGTTTCATAAACTTATTGGTTGAAGAAACACTGTGATTACTATGAATAGTATATTGCTAGTATATAATAATTGCATGGAGCTATTATTATTATTATTTATTTAGACTTCTATACCGCTTCATAGTGCTTTACAGCCCTCTCTAAGTGGTTTACAAAGTTAGCATATAACATATTGCATATTAGCATATTGCATTAGCATTAGCATATTGCTCCCAACAATCTGGGTCCTCATTTTACCCACCTCAGAAGGATGGAAGGCTGAGTCAATCTTGAGCCAGTGAGATTCGATCTGCTGATCTGCTGAACTAGCAGTCAGCTGAAATTGCCTGCAGTACTGCACTCTAACCACTGCGCCACCTCACACTATTGTTATTTATTAACAATAAATTGGAAGAAAGTACCAGTACCAGATTCAAATTTAATTGTATTACTTAAATTAAAGAATCAGAGGACTTATAGAGTCAGTCAGAAAACTCCTGCAGGGAAAAATGGTGACTTATCAATGGTTAACCTGTGGGTTGAAACAAGAGCCATACAGATAATAAAATTTATTTTCCATGTTGGACTCTCTATTTACAATACAAGGCTTATATATTTCTTAACTATTCCTGGGAATATTGTATGGAACAATACTGTGTATATAGGCACTCCTTACCCTATGACCATAATGCAGCCTACTTATTATGGTTGAAAGTTGTCATGGCTGTTAAGCAAAATGACGTTGTTTTTGGCTCCATCCATTACTCTCCTGATGCAGTCATTAAAAGAATTTTCAGGGCACGGTGTGCCTCAGGAGTAGGGATGCCTTGGGAGGCCTTCCAAAGCCTCTGTGATCCCCTGAGAAAATCATGCTCTGCTTGCCTTCCCTTGTGGTCCTTTCCTTGTGCCTATTTTCCTCCTCAACTGGTCCCGCCAGGTCTTATCTTCTAATGAGTGTGTGTGTATCCAGGTCATGGCTGTCCCAAAGGTACTTTTTCAAAAGGCAACTGGACTTCCTTTGTTTTTCCTTGAAGACAAGCATCTTCTAATGGGACCATTCAAGCCTATTTTCCACCCCCAATCACCCATTGTGCATTTATATTTTGAAGATCTCCAGAGCTTTTCTTAGGACTGTGCAGACCTATTAGGGAAGCAAAATGAAGTGGTTCATACCTGGGGCCCACAGCAGCCTCCTGCAAATGGCCACCATTTCAGTATTATCACAAGGAATTGTGAATGTGCTGAAAATGGTGACTGATTATGGGAAGCTACCAGGTGGCCCAGGGACAAGCCTCTCCATTCTACTTCCTTAACAGTCTATATAGCAGTGGTGAAATTTATTTATTTTTTTTACTACTGGTTCTGTGGGTGTGGCTTGATGGGCATGGCAGGAGAAGGATACTGCAAAATCTCCATTTCCACCCCACTCCAAGGGAAGGAAACTGCAAAATCCCATTCCCACCCCACTCTGGAACCAGCTAGAGGTGGTATTTGCCGGTTCTCTGCACTACTCAAAATTTCCGCTACTGGTTCTCCAGAACCTGTCAGAACCTGCTAGATTTCACCCCTGCTATATCGCACTGTAGAAAACTCCAGAGCCGTCCAAAGAGATAATCCCTATACTTTTTTATATATTTATTAAGAAGTCCAAAAGAAGAAGTTTCCAAGGAATTTTAGGATTACTAAGAATGCTGAGTTTCACTCATTTCACACCTAATGTCATTAACCTAGTTCCCATCTCTACAATATTTAAGAGACACCTTTCTTTAACAAATTGCAAAAAAAAGTTTCATCCCATTATTTGCTAAACTCCATTTCAGAGAAACAATGGAGATCATTGTGTAAGATACAGCATAATGGCAAAACCTTCAACTTTTACTTTTCCCCCGCACCAAATATATGCAAATGTTCCCTTTATTGGTATGTTTTTTTAAAAAAAAATTCTAAAGATTCTAAAACAAGATTTCATTTAAGTTGATTTGTGGGCTTAAGTGAAAGTTTATATAAGGAAAAAGAGATCTGTACTCTCTGCTTATCTGCTAATGAGATTCTCCAAGAACTTTAACTGATTGCACAATGAGCAAGGGCAGAAAATAACACTAGTTTAATCTGCATCTTGATTTTTCAATATATCAGAAGTACACAGCAAACAATTGTCAGACCAATGCTTACAAAATTGTCATTTGGTCTGATAAAAATGAAAGTCGTTTACCAAGAACTACTTTGAAAGCAGATGTATTCATTTTGATTGAAGCTGATTACATAGATATCCTCTTTTCATATATCAGCAGTTAGATACATTTTGAGACTATTGGCCTGTTGTACTGATGGGAATAAGTTAGTGTTTTTGTCTCTTTCTCTCCCTCTCTCTCCCGCTCCCTCTCTCTCTCTCTCTCTCTCTCTCTCTCTTTCTCTCTCTCTCTCTCTCCCACCCCCCGTGTGTGTGTGTGTGTGTGAGAGAGAGAGAGACAGAGAGACAGACAGAGAGAGAGAGACTATATAATGAGCTTAATCCATCAGAAATTGGAAATCTTCTGCCTTTATTATAATTCAAACATTTAATGCTTTTTCTTAAACCCCAAAGGTCCAGTTTCAAGTTGGTATGGGGTCGACAGGTCCAACATTATTAGTAAGGCACACAAATATGTCTTAGTAAGCAAGTTTTGTTTAGAAAGAAGACATTTGTAGGCCCATGATAAAGCTTGTATCCCAAGGCTTAGAAAAAATAAATTACAGGAAAGAATGATGTCAATTGATGTTACATAATCCCCACAATATATGGATCATTCATTTTAATGAAAATAATTTAATCTGGCCTATTAATCTACACTAATAAGTAGACCAAGCACACAAAAAGTGTTTACAAGTATTTTCTTTAGCACTTTGGTCATCTAGCTTGATGTGGAAACCTATAAGAACTAATTGCATGACATGTCCCTTCATTTCTATTCATGTACAGTTCTGAGCACCATATTTTAAGAAGCATTGCAGAGAAAAAAGGAAAGCATGAGACAAGGAAAACTAAAATTATGAGGAGACTATTAAAAAAAGTTTGAAAAGAAATGTAAGAAGCTGGATTTGTTCAATCTTGAGAAAAGAACAGGAGCAGTTTTCAAATACCCTGTTTCCCCCCAAAATAAGACATCCCCTGATAATAAACCCAATCAGGCTTTTGAGCGCATGGCAATAAGGCCAAGTGCTTATTTCAGGGTTCAAAAAAATATAAGACAGGGTCTTATTTTCAGGGAAACACGGTACCTGAAAGTATGTCACATAGCAGAAGACTAACATCTGTCTTTTCTTGTTCCCAAGTGCAGGGCACACAATAATGAATTTAAGTTACTAAAAACAGAATCCAATTGAATCTTCTTGATGTTTTCTTTTAAAAATAATCTAACAGCCTGAAGGGAGGCAGACAGCCATCTGTCTGACTTACTTTAACTGGAATTCCTACATTGAATTGGATAGCTTCAATGGCTCTTCCAATTCTAGGATGGTATAAGTCTACCTCTGGGATCATGAAGGACAACATCTTGGTATCTATCTTAAATAAGCAGAACAAGTTAGGCCTGAAAACATCAACCTCTTTGATGCTGACTATCATGAATACATGCATAATGGCCTGTGAAATTGATTCAACACAGAAAATATTTCTCAGTGAACTTGATAGGCTTAAACATGAACAGTAGCTTCTGGGGGAATAAAAGATAAGGAGGCATCATATTATCTATTCATAATGCCATCACTTGATGGAAATCCAAACTTCAAACTCAGCTTGCCAAAGAAACCTGAGACTGGAAAAGAATCCTAAATATTGGGTCTTCCTTCTGCCATTCATAAGAGCTCAGACACCTAAATACATGAAGTTGCTGGTAGCACGAGAGACCAATTCTACTCCCCCAACTTTTTAAAATAGTATATTACAACTATCTTCTTTCAGAGAGGAGAAGAAGGTGAAGCAATTCATAAACATGTGTCTGGTAAACTTCTGAAGAGGCTTCCAACAATATTCATTAGTGAAGACAAAAGAGAAGTAGATATTTTTAGCACAAAATTGAAGAACAATTATTTAGCTATACGTTATTTAGTTACACACATACACACACATTTAATTATAAAGCAGTGCAAAAAAGTGAACATTTAATCCAAGAGGAAAGATGAAGAATTTCATTACCCATTAAATCTGAAAACTACTTTCCCTGCAAAAAAATGAAGATACTAAATATTCATTGTCGCTCTAAAACTGTTTAGATTTGTGACTTTATTTTCCGTTACTTTGTTTGGAAAGCAAATCTGGCTTCGGTAAGCAGCACAACAAATAAAGCTATTCTAAAAATCCAATAGAAGCTGGTAGGGTTTTATAATAAACAAAGCAAAGAGAGAGGGGAGGGCAGAGGAGAGAGAAAAAGCAAAAAGCAAAAAAACCAACAACAACATAAAAAACAGAAACAAGGAACAAATTATGGGACCTGGGGAAGAAACAGATGAAATATTAACAGCCTTATATATGAAGGAAGAGTGATATACTCCAGTGAGAAAAATCCTATCCTGAGAAATAGATTTTATTTCTCTATATTCTGGAGGGTACATTTTGCTTTTCACAATTAATTCCAAACAAATGGTGCCTTTTGCAGCAGGAGGAGGCCAAAAAGAATTATTAAGAACTCCCCAGAAACTAAACATTTTCTTAAGGGACAACCAACTTGAAAAGCAATTACAAACACTTCTCATGAGGGCACATCATTATTCAAAGTCAGACAAATGAAACTATCAGTTAGCATGAGAAAAAATATCAACTGCCTTTTGCTTGCTGTAATTCTGTTGGATCCATTTGACCAAAGGAAGAACTTTTATGTGAATAGTTGTGAAATGTCATGCTTGTTTAACCCACATGTCTTTTAACAATGGTGAATGCATTTTTATTTATTTGTTTATTTGCTGCCCACCTCTCTTTAATTTTTTATGTCTTGCTGGCAAAAAGAACCTATTGAATGCAGCACTAATCAGCACAATTAAAATTTATAAAAACATTATTTTTTTAAAAAACATCAATTCAAATATTTTGGTAGATGTCTTTTTCAGCCAGTGATGGGATTCAAATAATTTAACAATCAATTCTCTGCCCTAATGACTGGCTGGGTGGGCGTGGCCATGGTGGGCATGGCGAGGGGGTGTGACAGGTAGCACTCAGCCTCCTGCACCCCCCCAGAGCAAAAACAGACTGCAGAGGGGGCGCACAGCCCCCCACACTCTGCTTTGGGCCTAGGAGGCCTCCCTGCACTTACCTGGAAGCTGGGCTGGGGGGGCTCCTGGAAGGGGAGGGGAGGGGCCAGCCAGCAATTTAATTACCGGTTCGCCCAAACCGGTCCAAACTGGCTGAATCCCACCACTGATTTCAGCCAATAAAGAAAGACTTTGGATCATAGGGTTTACAAATGATAGGTGGCTGGGGGAAAATGGAGATAAACAAGGGATCTGATTCTCAATTTTAATTCATCCCATTTACTAACTGTGAGTTTTGAAGAAATCAGACAGATAATGTATCTTACAAAATCACTGCTTTTCATTAAAAAGGGGTGGGGGTGGGCCGGGACTCTGGAGAATTCAGAACTGTGTTTTGGAGGACAATTATGAAGCCTTAACAGTAATGTTCAGTGGAATAATGATCTAGCTGCATGTATTCTCACAAGTAGACCAAAATGAGCAGGATAAGCTGATTAAGTGACCTGCATTTCTAAATTAGCTTCACACTCATTTCACCTATTCAGAATTTGGGTTCTGTGGCACCATCAACATCAGGATAGGTGCCAAAATAATTATTTGTATGAAACCAGACCAAATACAAATCTGCCATTCAATCGGCTAATTCAGTCAAGCTTCAGGTAGTGAATGTATTTAAAGTACAGGTTTTTTTGGGAGGGAGTTTAAAAGGAGAAAATATAAAGAAAGCTGTATATTTTTTCTTTAGATAACAGTATTTTCAGTTAATGGTAATAGACACCCTACAAAGTCCTGGGAAATGTAAATGTCTCCAAACATGTAATGTCTCGAAGATTTTCCAATGCTATTGAGTTTACACTTTTTGCTAGTGGCCACTGTTATTATTTGGATTCCTTGTTTATTTCCAATGTACTTTATTATTTTCATGCTATCTCAGATTTACAACAACTTTTCCACTACGTAAAAAGACAAAACCCAGACTTTATTCCAGTGCTCACTATGAATGATGTAAAAACTGTTTTCCATGGTTTTATTACTAGATTGCTAGTTAAGCCCCCCCAGAGATGTGTTGAAGCAACATGGGTGGCAAATGAATTTAAATAAATAAATAGCAATAGCTCTTGGATTTATATACCGCTTCACAGTGCTTTATAGCCCTCTTTAAATGGTTTAAAATGTCAGCATATTGCCCCCAACAATCTGGATCCTCATTTTACCAACCTTGGAAGGATGGAAGGCTGAGTCAACCTTGAGCCGGTCAGAATTGAACTGCAGAAGTAACCTGCAATACTGCATTCTAACCTCTGTACCACCACAGCTTTTAAATAATACATACATACATACATACATACATACATACATACATACATACATACATCTTTATTATAGGTGCTCTAAAATAATATATATTTATTATAGGAGCTCTTAAATAATGTATATATATATATATAGTGTGTGTGTGTGTGTGTGTGTGTTTTCTGAGGTTTTCTTGGGTGTTTGTATGTAGGTCTTTGATTGTTTGGATTTTCTCCCACGTAAAATTGGAAGTATCTTTGCTTTATTTTATATTTATAAAATATGACCAAACACAGAGCAACCCGGCAGGGCTGTCTCAAACTGCAGCAGATAGGACTAATGAGAAACAAACCTGGCTGACCACAAGGTCACAGACAAGGCAGCAAATTGCATTGACAGGCTAACATCACCCCCCACTGATAAGCAAGCTAGGAGGGAGGAAACAGTGAGAATCAGGCCTCCATTATCCAGCATGACGACAGCAAAAACAACACAGTGATTACAAGTGGGAGACGGCTGGAAGGGCCTATTACACGCGCAAGGGCTAAATTGATTAATGGCATATAAAGGCAGAGATCTCTATAATGGTAGTTTAATATTCTGACAATGTCAGCAGGTGGCTGATGAAAGCTTAATAAAATAAAATTTTAATTCGTTTAAAATTTTAAAATCTCAAATTCCGGAGTTTGCGGTATGTCTGTTTCTTCTTTTACTAATATACCTGGAACTCATAGTTTTAGAATAGTTTGAGATAGATAGATAGATAGATAGATAGATAGATAGATAGATAGTAAAAGGCGAAAGATTTATACGATCTGAAGAGAAACCAGAGTAAACCAGAGGAAATCTGAAATCAAACGAGTCATTGAGGGATCAAGGTATTAATATTGATTGGTGGCCCTATCTACAAATCAAGTCACGCTATAAGAAAGATAAGGAGGAATTTGGGATAGAATTGGGCACAAATGGATTAGATAAGGTATTGATCGGGACCGGGAAAAAAATATTGGCCAAGTTATATAATTATTTATTAGAATTCGATAGGGTGGAGGAAGTGGTGAAGGATCA
>JANHZT010004908.1:79986-90471 GCA_032468215.1 Stegonotus admiraltiensis
TTTACGAGACATAATTATTTAAGTCATCTTTCAAGTGATTGTAATATTTGTATGATACTTTTTTCTACCTGTTCACCCCCCTGAGTCCTTTTGGAGAAGGGCGGTATATAAGTCGAATATATATATGTATGTATGTATGTATGTTTATAATTGCATTGATGTATTTCCATATGGTATGATACTTCCTTGCTACTTTAGCGTCACTTGAAATGTGCAACCATATGGGAGAATCCGGTAAAGCTTCTTCCCAATCAATCAACAACTCCTCATTTTTGGGGGTTGATGACCATGAATTAGAAAGGGCTTATATGATAGTTCCTATTCCTTTGGTCCATAATCCAAATTCTGCAACCTCAGAGTAGCATTTTATGACATAGAAATCACAAATTACTGAGATAAAATAAAGAAGGAATTATTTAATACATATTTTTTGTTCCTATTTTCAACATTAAATTTCCTTTTCTATGGTGAGATAGATACTTTACATCTCTGGAAATAATTCGGTCAAATAACATCATGCCACTGAGCCTGGTACCTGGACGTGATGGAATTTATACTCTCATGCATCAATGCAAGAGGCAGCACAAAGCAGTGGTTTTATAGCATTAGACAGTCAGGAGCTTAAATTATTATTATTTTATATCTGTTTAGGTAAAATATTAATATTTTAATTAAACATAGCAGCAAAAATGTACGATTGAACAAAGGAGCCTTGACGAATATTCTTATATTACTCAGAATTATGCCAATACATAATTAAGCATGTTTAATTTCTGAACAATAATAAATTTCTGGAATAAGAAGTGCTAGTAGACATTTTTGTGTTTCTCACATGGCTCATACTTTTTAGGACTGCTGGGGTTGTAGTTGTGGGTTTTTTTCTTATTATTATTTTCATGCTGAAAAATACATCACTTTTTTACTGCAGCTTATTTGAAAAATAAAAGCTCCATTCTAGCTAATGTCATTAAGAGCTTTTCCTAATGTTGTGGTTTTTTAAAAATTTCTCGCATCTGAAGTATAGCAGAAGGAAGGGAGGGAGGGAGGAAGGAAGGACTACAAATTATTATTTCTATTATTAGTAAACTAGAAATAATTCTGCAATATGAAACACCTTTTTCTTAAACTTTTGCCTTTAATTTTCTTCTTGAGGCCTAATGGTTGCAGATTTGATCTTTCATATCCAACTGCAACAAAAACTGATTCCAAATCCGACTGAGGCTTATTGTACTAGCTAGTGCCCCATCTCATCCATATAGTCCTAGCAGAAATGTGATGATGATGATATAGCTGGGCTACTGTTTCCCACCTTTACTGCACTATGTGTATGTAAACAGAAGGAAGGGTTATTTCAGACACAAAGTAACAGAACAAGAACAAGAACAAGAAGCAGAAAGCAAGCAGGCCCATTAAAGCAGTTAATTTACTGCACCAGCAATTTCATCATGGCATGGGGTTCTGCTAAAAGCTAATTCTATACCATGAAACATATTATATTAAAAAGAAAGACTAGTTTAATTCTGTTTTTGCTGGGGATACATTTAGCACTGGAGGACTAGGAGTAGCAACAAAGCAATGTGTGGGAAGAAGTATAAGCAACAGTTATTGTGGGAAGTATTATATAGTCAGTCTTACCCTCTCTCTGCTTGAAAATAACATTGGGAACTTAGAATTTTACTGGAGCAGACCTTTCTTCAAAGATGTTAAGAAAAATAAGTAACAATATGGATAAATCAAGCCAATTATAGAGATATTCTGGCCCTGGTGCCACAATATGGTTTTTGATATTTGAAAGAGAAGGAGAGAGTGTGTCAGGGTATGTAGATTTAATAGCTGTAAGCTGATGGAAGGTTGTAAGTGGAGGCAACTGAAAGCTGATGCAATGGGAATGATTCAGCATCTGGCATCACTGGGCTAAGACTCTGGTGGGGTCCACACAAGACTGCTACCTTTTTAAGAGGTGTCTATATATAGATGACCATTAGAGGGCGTATCTCTCTCTCGTCGTGTATCTCATTGCTCTCCTTGTGTCCATAGCTGTATAATAAGGTATCTGCCATGTATAAGTGTGTATATATTTAGTTGTATATAAACCTCTGTTAATTATCTAAAAGACTCTGAGTGCTATGTGCTGTGTTTTTGCTCCTGGCTTTATCTCATAATACTAGTCATGCTGCAAAACTCTGACAGGTTATGGGCCCAGTCTACAGTGAAGGCCAGAGTGACTTCTCTCTAGTGAACCTAGAGAGAAGAGTAACCCAGTGTGAGCTTGCATCAGAGTAAGTGGTTTAAATCATGGTTAGCAGGCAGCATGACCTCTGTTGGTGTAATGGGAGGAGGTTTCTTGCTGTCTCGGCTAAATGAGACTAATTGCCTTTCCTGAAATGTGAAGATGGAGATGTACCTGTGGAGGGAGGAGTTGTGGATGATTGTTACTAATCCACCAGCAGTCCTGGATGATAGGGATCAGAGGAAAAATGAAAAGGCATTAGCCAGCATAATCCTTGACTTGGAAGATAGTCATCTTATACATGTGAGGGGTCTCCAGTCTGTGAAAGAGTGCTGGGATGCGTTGCGCAGCATGGATGTGAGACACTGCAGGCAGTAAAGTGTTGCTGACTAGTAGGCTATATAAAGCACAGCTGAAGCTAGGAGAATGTGTGTCCACACATTTGCAGAACATGAGACAGACATTCCTTGAGTTGGAAGAAAGGGGAATGACATATACGGAGGCACACAAGGTGTATGTGATGCTTAGTTCCTTGGACAGTTCATGGGACATTCTTGTGAACAGTCTTGAGTCCATGTAAGAACGGGACTTAACGATGGCATACTTGACTGGTTGGTTGTTGGAGGAGGAGCAGAAAGAGCTGGAGAGGAGACCAGGAAAGGGAGGAGAGAGCGTTCAGCATCAACCAGTATCTGCAACAGTCCAGGATGCCGGCAAAGCAGCTGAAAGAGTTAACTTTGCGAAGAGATGTTACACGTGTGGTTCTACTGAACATCTCCAGAGACGCTATCTTGAGAGGAGGAATAGAGGGGCAGCGAGACAAGGGAGCAAAATTAATCAGCGAACGTGGAGCAGTTCTCCAGCGTCATTTTCGCTGGCAGCATCAATGCCTGAACACAACAGGAATATGTGGTTGTTGGACAGTGAGGCAAGCCAACATATTGTTAATGATCTACATGTGTTTTCTGGTTTGAAACCAGCAAGGAAAATGTGGGTTAGTCTGGCTGATGGACAGAAAGCTGCTGTAAAGGGGAAGGTAAAGTGTATGTAATAGATGCTACATTGTACAACATGTTATATGTACCTCCTTTGGAGCATAATTTATTAAGTATATCCATGTTAGACAGGCAGGGGTATGAGATAATATTTGCTGGGGGACTATATACAATTAAGAAGAATGGACAGGTATGTGCACAAGATATTAAAAAGGATGGTCTGTATGTTCTGGGAATGCAAGAACATAATTGTGCATGTGTACTTAAAAATGTTTCTACACATGACAACTCTATACACCTGTTACATAGAAGATTAGAGCATGCAGGTTTTAACGTGTTGAGGAAAATGCCGAACATAGCTGAGGGGCTGAAATTAAAGAAATGTAATGCATATTTGGATTGTTCTGTATGTAAAGAATCAAAAACTAAAATGTATCCTGTAAGTAAGAAAAGTGCTAGAACTACAAACAGGGTATTGCAATTAGTTCATGCTGGTCTGATTGGTCCCATGATACCCTCTTTAGGAGGTGCGAGATATCCATTAGTCATAGTTGACGATTACAGTAGATATGGATATTGTTATGTACTGAAAAAATAAGACTGAGGTATTGCAACAGTTCAGGAAATAGGTAACACTTGTAGAACGACAGCATGGCTTCAAACAGACAGGGGGACAGAGTTTATGTCTGAGAAGTTTCAAAGGTGGTTAAGCAGTCTAGGCATAAGGCAAACAAAGAAAACAGTTACTAGAGACATACAATATGTTAGACTGCAACAGTGCATCAACCCCTATGTTGTCAAACTTTCAGAACACTGTTATAACAGAAAATGACACAAAATGTGATAAGAAAATATACCAATCTGCTATAGGCGGTTTATTATATCTATCCCAGTGGTCAAGACCTGATATCACCAATGCGCTTAGTATATTAAACAGGTACACAGTGGCACCAAAGCAATACCACTGGCTGGCAGTAAAGAGAATATTACTATCTGAAAGGAACGATAGATTTAGGATTATTGATACAGCCATCCGATGATCTCAGTTTGAAATACTATGTGGATAGTGACTGGACAAATAATATGAAAGATAGGAAGTCTACTACAGGGTTTGTAGTATTGTTTGCTGACACCGTAATTGGATGGAAATCCAGAAAACAACCATCAGTGTCACTTTCAACCACTGAGGCAGAATTCATAGCCTTATCTGAAGTTTGTTCAGAGATAATATGGTCTGTGCAATTACTGAAAGATATGAATGTAAATGTAAAAGATGCTGTTCCAGTATTTGAGGACACTGCTGCATGTATAACAATGGCTACAGGAAATTGTATTAGGAATAGAAGTAAACATGTAGACATTAAATACTGTAACTTTAGAGAAGCTGTAAAGGAGAAACTGATCAAATTACAGCATTGTTCCAGTGAATGTAATTTAGCTGATATGTTAACTAAACCTGTATCTGTAGAAAAAATATAAGAAATGTGTTAACAAATTCGAATTATCAGCTGTACATCTTTAAATGGGAGGAGTGTCAGGGTATGTAGATTTAATAGCTGTAAGCTGATGAAAGGAGGCAACTGAAAGCTGATGCAATGGGAATGATTCAGCATCTGGCATCACTGGGTTAAGACTCTGGTGGGGTCCACACAAGACTGCTACCCTTTTAAGAGGTGTATATATCAGGCCGCTTTATCTACACATAAACTCCTTTACATTTCAATTCACCTCTCCTAATGTAGAAGCTCATGCCCTTACCTTCTACAGAAGACCAGGAATTGTGGATGTCAGATCCTTCAATCAAAAAAGAAACCAGAGGAATGGATACAAATTCAAATTCTCAGTATTCTTCAATAAACTTGAATTATTTAAAAAGATTTCTAGATAATTTCATCCCAGGGCAACTGATTACTTCTGACCTTTCTGTGAACTACTCTTTTCTGTATTCTTTTTTGGGTCAATGCATTCAGAAAAAAATATTTATAAAGACTGTAGAATTTCAAAATAGAGTTAGCTTAATGAAGCTTATCCATCAAGGTTCTTTGTACATAGACTTGACTCCTGTCAATCATTTTGTATGCTTATTTGGGGAAAAAAATATCAACTTCCATAGTGATAAAATGTAGCAGAAGGTGTACTTTACCTGGTGTCACCCAATCATGATTTTCTGATTAGTTGCAAATCAGCATTGCAGGGTGCTATTTAAACTTCCAAATCTGAAACAAAATGTTCTTCATACTTTTTGTACAGCTTTAGCTTTGTTCACTTTCAGTACTCAATTTGGAAACAATGGCATATCAAAGAGGCTGTCACCAGACTTTAAAACTATTAGCTGATTAATGATCTGCCTTTTTTAACTTGACTGATAATTAATTAGAGAAACTGTAAAATAAGCCATAGCAGTATAGCACATACTGGTGTTTATCTCTAGTTAACTCCATCTTTCCTTTCCTGTTTGCCTTCATTTGAAATTTAGGGTCCCACATACATTTTTTTCCTAACTCACACCAGGTGTGAAATCTACTTACCTTCCTTACTGGTTCAGAAGTGTGAGTGCGTGCTTCACACATGTGTAAAAACACATTACTTCCTGGTTAAAACTGTCAGGGTGATGTTTCTGCATTTTAGTATGCTGTCTAGATTTGCCATAGCTTTCCACCCCAGGAACAAGTGTCTTTTAATTTCTTAGCTGTAGTCCCCATCTGCGGTGATCTTGGAGCCCAGGAAAATAAAATACTTCACTACCTCCATTTCTTCCCCATCTAGTTGCCAGGAATTGAGAGGGCCGGATGCCATGTTCTTAGTTTTCTTAATGTTGAATTTCAGGCCAACTTTTGCATTCTCCTCCTTTACCCACATCAAGAGGCTCTTTAGTTCCTCTTCACTTTCTGCCATTAGCATGGTATCATCTGCAAATCTGAGGTCATTGATATTTCTCCCAGCAATCTTAATTTGAATTTGTGATTCACCCACCTTTCTCATGATGTGCTCTGCATATAAGTTAAATAGGCAGGGTGACAGTATACAGCCTTGCCAAACTCCTTTCTCAGTTTTGAACAAATAAGTGGTTCCGTGTCCAGTTCTCACTGTTGCTTCTTGACCCGCATATAAGTTTCTCAAGAAACAAATAAGATGGTCTGGTACTCCCATCTTGCGCAATTTGTTGTGATACACACAATCAAAGGCTTTAGCATAGTCAATGAAGCAGAAGTAAATGTTTTTGTGGAACTCCCTAGCTTTATTCCATGATCCAGCGTATGTTGGCAATTTGATCTCTAGTTCCTTTGCCTCTTCGAAATCCTGCTTGTACTTCTGAAAGTATATACATATATATATATATTCTCCTTCAACTTTAAAGTCCAAGAAACTAGGTACCTTCTGAGGTACTTGCCATGCACCATTCCTTTTATGGGCTCAGCTGTCTCTTATCTAACCATTGCCTAGGCTGCAGCTCTTGCTCCTGTGTCTCAAAATCCTCCCCACATATTATTATACATACAGACTATATGACAGCACCTTATTTATCTATCATAAAGTGCCTAATGATATTTTGTCCCTTTCCACTTCTTTTGAATACACATCCTCAAAACAATTACAAGATGACTTTGCAAAGTGTCCCAGTCACCTGATTAGAATACACTCATGTGAAATCTAAACCTGAAATGTCAGCAATTTTATCCACAAAACATGCAGCAAGCATGGCAGAGAGACCTGCAGGGAGTTTCTCAGATCAAATGTCATTTTTTTTTTTTGGTGACATGACATTGGATACTAGATATCGTAAACTTACCACTGAACTATAAATATTCCTGCATTTCATATAAGGAAATGAGATTTGGAATCACCATTTTCTATTACAATATTTCCTTGATAAAAACAACTGCACAAAATGTATACAATAGGAAAATAAGCAGATACTTGATATAACAGTGATTTCAGCAGTGATCTCAATCCCTCCCCCCCCCCATATGTTTGCACAGACATGAAGTCTGCCTTGTGGATTAGGGCAACAGATTACAGTATAGGTGCAGGTATATGGGGATAAATGTGTTTCCTACTTAATACAGGGATTTTGATATTTTATGTGTCTTCACCAGCTGATTTGTGATATCTGTTGCAGTTTGTGCTGAATGTTATAGGATAACACTTCCTTTTTTCTTTAAAGGGGAAAAATGGTGGAACTTTATTCAATATGGTGCCAAATCATAGGAATGGTGACCTTCCATGACAACTCTGAGTTAGTGCCATAGTCACTTCTCTGTACAATATTAAGATTTATTAGGAGCCACTTTTCAAAGGTCCTATCTTTTTTCATAATATAATAATAAAACACTGGAACTTCATCTGGTGGCTGTAACAATACATTAAGTTTGATATATTAAGTGACTTTAAAAAAAAATCTCTTTAACCATAGACAGTGGTTTTTGTTTTCAGTCTTAGTTTAATAGCCTTATAATATATAACACATGACTGGTCCAAAGAAGAAAAGATGGTGAGTACAGGAAGAGACAGTATGCAATGGAAAGCTTGTATTTTTATAAAATGGGCTAGCCAAACCTATAAAATGAGAAGGTTTTAGAATCCCCCCACCCTGCCAGTGAAAACACAATTCTCCACCTCTGTCCTATTCTCTTGTGATACAGATGCTAAAGGCTGAAGGGGAAAAAACATTGTAATATGTGGCAGGAATATTATATCAAGGTCATGGTAGGTCAGTTAAATGGCACCTCTAAAGAGCTACTTTGAGTGTTTGTAATAGTAGTCAGGATCATTGGACACTTGGACCTACAAGAATAATGCACGTGGAATTGTGATATGTATAACCTGTTTTCCAACCTTGCTTTTCCTAACAGTCAACTTTTGTGCTTGTGTTTGCTTTTGCTCTGTTCTACTGCATTGCTATAGGAAATGCAATCCTTTCCAAGCTGTCTTTGAACCAGAATTTGGTGGTGAAAGGATTTGCACAATCCCTTTCTTCAGTCTGCTCGGTTGAAAGGAGAAGGAACTGTTCCTGAGAAGGATATTTAAAGTAAAAGATTATTTAACTTCTTATAATTAAGGAGAGATCTAACACATTCATCCAAGACAGGGATGGGTCAGTATCTGCTTCATAAGAACCTACCTGATTAGCCTATTCAGACCATTTTGGTCATCCTAGCTTTTTTACTGCTTAATGACTGACAAGAATATAACATCAATTATCTGTCTGTCCATCCATGAGAGAGAGAGAGAGAGAGAGAGAGAGAGAGAGAGAGGGAGAGAGAGTGAGAGAGAGAGAGAGAGAGAGATGATGATGATGGACGGATGCCACACAGCCCATCTTACCTCAAAGTAGTTCTGATCTAACAATGATCTAAGAAATCAGAATTCTTTGTCACTCCTGACAGAAGATAAACTTCAGTTTAAGGAGCAGATTACATATTTAGTAGAATAAAGAAGAGAACAAGGTAACAAACAAACAAACAAATGTAATGGTAAAAGGAAAAAGACTAGAAACCAGAAGACCATGAGTTCTAGCATAAAGCATAAAGCCAGCTGGGTGACTTTTGGCCTGTCACTGTCTCACATAATCATAGAAGGAAGATACTGACAAACAATCTCACCAAGAAAACTTCATGAGCTTGTTTAGATGATTATCAGGAGACAATAAATTGGTTTGAAACAAACCCAGAGAAATAAGATAACCTTTGGGGGAAGAGGCGCTGTCCTATTTCAGAAGTAGATGGATTGCCTCTCTAGGATCTACTGGTTGTGCTTTTATGGAACGTAATGTAGATCTGAAAATGAACAAAGGAGATCTTCTTTTGTGGGAAATACCAGCATGACTTCAGTGATGCCTGATATCAAAAGACAGTGATGTTCAAAATGACTTGCATTAAACAAGCATGTTGCCAAATCAGGGCTTCCTTAAAATAAAGAAAAGCAAATACAGTAATTCTAGTAGTGTGATTAAAAATTGTGCTGTTCCCATTCCATACCTTGTTTTCAAGTACACAAAGAGAAGTCCAGGAAGACCACAAAAAGATGATTTTAAATTATGCAATACTATGAACATATCAGAGAAGAAAAAGCAACCTTCAGTGTTATTGACAATTTCTGTGATCAGCAGAACAGTAACAGTGAGTATGAGCACATTTAAAAGGCTTGATTATGTTGCAGAAATGTTGTTTCCTCATTCAAGTAAAACACAAACCTGGAGAATCAGTCTACAGATTTATTTCAATCCTTGATCAAGGATTGAATGAATGCTTCTGAAATACCATCTTTTATATATATATTTATTATTACATCTCTTAGATACTGCACAGGTATAGTATGTGTTGTATCCACTAACTATCATATCAGGTATATTCTCTAGTTTGTTCATGTCAGCTTGCATAAATGCTTACCAAATTAAGCATATACATTATTTGGAGCTCGATCTGTCAATTTCCAGCTATTTTTGGTTGGCTGCCAAAGACGGGGTGAAAAGTTCATAGCAAGTTGAGAATTCTGCTTGCATTGCCCTTTCAATTAGTATAGCAAAATTTGCTTTAATAATTGAAGCAAGTTATAACATTTAAATAGGAAAAAAATAAAAGCCTCTATTTCTACTGCTTCTGACTTTTACTATGCTGGAGTAAATGACTTTTTGATACACACACACACACACACAGAGTTGTGTCCAACTCTAGAATCTAGTGCTCATCTCCGTTTTTTGACTGAGGAAATGACAGTTGTCTGAAGACAATTTCCATGGTCATGTGGCCAGCATTGCTATATGCCAAAGGCACACAGAATGCTGTTACCCTCTCACCAAAGTGGTACCTAATAATCTACTTGCTTTTGCATGCCTTCGAATTGTAGATAGGAAGGAGCTGAGGCAAGAAACAGGAGTTCACCCCATTGCGTGGAGCTCAGGTCTTGAACCCAGGCTGTCAGCTCTCCAGCTGACAAGCTCAGCATCTTTAACTGCTGAGCCACTGCACCCCCTACACACACACACATATATACAAATACACATAAATAAAATCTGTGTACACACACACACACACACACACACACACACATATATATGGGTGGGTGTGCATCTAGTTGTGCATGTTCGTGTGTGTGTGTGTGTGCATGTAGAAAGAGAATACAAATAAATTAAACAGTACATAATTCTTTCTATTAGGTCAAGAGGATTTTCACTCCAAGTTTTTAGAATAGAATAGAATAGAATAGAATAGAATAGAATAGAATAGAATAACAGAGTTGGAAGGGACCTTGGAGGTCTTC
>JANHZT010004910.1:6929-20638 GCA_032468215.1 Stegonotus admiraltiensis
TGGGGGGCTGGGGGTGGGGTGGGGAGGAGTGGCATGGCCAGGGTGGTCACAGCTGCCCGGGGGTGTGGCCTGCTTGACATCGCTCGCCTGGGTAATGTCTGTGGGGGCCGGGCGGGGTTGGGGAGGGAATCGTTTTTTTGTTTTGAGAACTGTTCACTTTTCTGTTGGACACTTGCATCAGTGGCCTTGGTGGGTTCTTGGCTCTCACAATCTGTCTCTGGCACATCTTCATTCTTGCTCCCTTTCTCTCCCCCCCCCCCCAGTTCTTTGGCAAGTTGAATAGCGGTAAGTTTTCAAATGGTTCAGAAGCGGTTCAAACTTGACATGGAGTTTGCAATAAGTAGTGATTTACCTTAGCATGATCCCGTTCATCCGGATTGCCCTCTTCCAGTCCTTCAGGGTGGACTTGCCAGCCAAATGCACGAATTCCTTAGGACTTATCAAATGATTGTCATACTGCAAGGAGGAGAGAAAGAGATAAGATGTAACATGAAGAGGGTAGGCAATAAAGTAATGGCAGGCAGAGATGGCCTTAGGAGAGGGGGGAAGAGCCGCAGGGTAGTCAACAGTCAGATAAGAGTCAGCTGAGCCCACAGGAGTGAAGGCCTGGCAACCATCTCAGAAGAGACTCTCCCTAGTTTCTTGGGATGTAAAGCTGAGGGGGAAGAGATGTATTTTCAGACCTGTGAGATTCTGTTCATGTAACTTTACAATAAAGTAGAATTAGTTCATCTGAGTTTGCTTCCTGCCTAGACTATCTCAAAAGGATGTCACGTATTGGGAGGGAGACCATTTCCTCCCTGTGTGGCTTCCACAGACTCTGCTGGAATAGCAATAGCACTTAAGACTTATATACCGCTTCACAGTGCCTTACAACCCTCACTAAACCGTTTACAGAGTTAGCATATTCCCCCCCAACAATCTGAGTCCTCATTTTACCAACCTTAGAAGGATGGAAGGCTCAGTCAACCTTGAGCCTGGTGAGATTTGAACTGCCAAACTGCAGTCAGCCGGCAGTCAGCAGAATCAGCCTGCAGTACTCCACTCAAACCACTGCACCACCACGACTGATAACATGCTACAGTCCCAATGTGGGAAGCATATTTTATGCGACAGATTATGAAGATCATACTGGGAGAGCAGAATTAACAGAAAGGCTCAAGTCTGCATCACACAGACACAGGGAGAGTAGAGGCTGAATAGGAAAAAGAGCACTGCTTCTGATTGGCTCTACCCTAAACTCCCACCCTTGCCCTCCAGATCTGGCACTCAGTGTCTGATAGACTGGGATGCTAGATCTGGTTCAGAATTTGAACTTCAGTCCACGAATAACAGAACAAGAGAGTTGGAAGGGACCTTGGAGGTCTTCTAGTCCAACCCTCTGCTCAAGCAGGAGACTCTACACCCATGATGGCGAACCTATGGCACGCAGAGCCCTCTCTGCTGACACATGCACCGTTGCCCCAGGTCAGATCTCTGCGGCATTTCTTTCGTGAGCTTGTTTCCCTGCAAATGACGAAACAGAAGCTCACAAAAGAAAAAGATCTTACCTCTTGCCACACTGCTGGTGTTGGGATGCCCCACCTCCCACCAGCCAGTTGGTCTTCGGGTCTCTGCTGTGCATGCACACATGTACTTGCATGCAGATGTGCATGTCTGTACATGCGCATATCCGTGTGCGGGCACCTATTAGTTTTGGCATGTGCGCACACAGTTTGGGCACTCGGTGGATAAAAGGTTCGCCATCACTGCTCTACTGTCCAAACACACAATGTCTGAAGGTGAAGTGCATGAAGACACACGGCCGTCTTGTTTTCTATGCTTTTAAGAACGATCTTGAAAAGGTAGATATGCTGGAGGTTGTTACTGGACTAAGATGAAGATCCCTCCCCCCCACTCCATTGTATTCCAGTTGATTTCTGTTGATTTAAATATTTAATGTTTCATACTTCTGCTTTTACGATGTTGTAATCCGCCCAGAGTCATTTGAGATGGGCAGCATGTATATTTAACAGTAATAATGGGAGTTTAGAATGCAAACATATAAGCACTTGTCACAAAACACCCCAGAAAGTTTGTACTGGATATTGGAAGTGATAGTACCTGGAGATAAAAGACAAAGAATAGGAGAAAATCACAAAATACAAAGACTTGCAAATACAAGTAAAATGACTAGGGCAAAAGAAAGGAACAATCATACCAATAATGGTAGCTGTCTTGGGTACAATCTCAAAACATCTGGAGCACCACTTGAACAAAATCATAGGTGTTGGCACTGACAAAATCCCCATCAGTCACTTACAAAAGGCAGCTTTAGTCAGAAACAGCTTACAGCCTGCAATGACGATTTAACTTTAACACCATCAAACATCCACATCTGCCTATCCCAGATCCTTGGGAAGGACTCAAGAGGCAGATAAAAATGCCAAATCTGGTCTAAACATCTGGCTGACTGTGCAACAACCATAATAGTAATACCTGTAACACCATCAAACATCCACATCTGCCTATTCCAGGTACTTGGGAAGGAATCAAAGATAGACAAAAATCCAGTCTGAACATCTGGCTGACTGTCTGATCTGATCATCTGATGAATCATTATAATAATCTCACCTGCACGCACTTCACATTGATGCCCGGGCAAACAAACTTCCGCCATATGAGATTCGCTTTGCTGTCACCACAGGTGATGGGATAAGCCACCTCAGCTTCCAGGCACTCCTCTCCTTCCGCCATCTTCACTTCAAGGTGAGGAATCAAAAAGGGTGTTTTAATTAGAAAAAGATTACACAGCCACAAACGACTAATGGCGGTGATGATGGTTCAAAGGCTGAAAAGTTATTACCCATATTATCAAATCCTTCCCCCAGCTATGAAATTCTGTTCATAGCAATGGGGCCTGTCGCAGAAATAACGGTACACCTGGTCCTTTCAAAGCATGGTTTGTTGTTGAAGAAACTGGAATAGCTAGGTTTGGATATCGCCCTAAATGATTGAATGAAGCCGACTGCTACCTACATGAAGCATGGACTTTGGGAGCTATTAGGAAGGAGCCGTCACACAAATGATCTGAACTGAGCTGTGTGTCAGGGTTGCAAGTAACACTCCCAGCAGAAGTAAGACTCCAAGGCAGGCATGCTCCTCAAAGTTCTGTTTTATTAGAGATGTCGTATTGGCACATGTGGGAAAACCCAAATCTGAAAGGCCTCCGGGTGTTCCCCACCCAAATCGAAGTCCCTTCCCCTGCACCCACATGTCCATCACATGGTCCAATCACATCCCCGTCCCAGCTGGAGCTGCTGCCCAGTCACACCTCTCCAGGTGCAGGCTGAATGTCCTTGACTCCCAGGGAAAAGCATGTTATTATGGCTCCAAAGTAAAAGATGGCCTCCAGGACTGACATGGTGTTTTGTGGATGGAGAGAGAAATGGAGGGAGGAAGTGGACAGAAAGAGAGATAGATGGAAGGCATGATGGGAAGAAGGAAGGAAAGAGTGGGTGGAAAGATAGATGGAGGGAGGGAGGGAGGGAGTAGACAGAGATGGATGGAAGGAGTGATGGGAAGAAGGAAGAAAAGGAAGGAGAGATGGGAGGAAGGAAGTGGAGACGGAAAGAAGGAGAGATAGGAGGAATAAAGGGAAGGAGAGGAGGAGGAAGGAAGGAAAGGCGGAACGAAGGATAGATGGAAGGAATGATAGGAGGGAGAGAGGGAGGGATACAGGAAGAGAGGAGGAGGCATGTTAACACCCATCTGAACTGAATTGTCTTATAGCTTTTAGGTGCCCAGTGCTAATGTTCTCTGCTCCTGGGCTCTTCTCAAGCATGCTGAAACCACCAGGGGCCATGGCCACTCTCACTTGAGAGAACTTGAGAGAACCTTCTCCTTTGAGAGAACCTCAAGGAAGAACCTCAAGGGAGAGAACCTCAAGGTTCACTTGAGAGAACCTTCCCCCTCCCAGCTAGTCTGGAGGAGACCAATGTCCTGATTCCCCACCCTTACCTAAAAGGGTTTCCTTCAGGTGGGCAGAGGCGGTGAAAGCTGCGGCAGCCGCGGCAGCTGCATTCTCGGTCTCCAGGGTGTCTTCGTTGAGGTCACTGCTGGTCAGAGAGGAAGGGACAGACGGTGAAGAAACAGTGTGAGTGACAAGGCTCCTTTTATCCATTTTCCTCGAGAAAGTTGACCTGGCTTCTCCATCTTGGCTTTCTTTTCGTAAAATAAATGACGTGTGATATGTCCTGTGCTGTTGTTCATCCGAGGTTGTGTTTGTCTACTTGTAAGAACTGCTAAGGACCAGATGATTTTTTTATTATGCCCCGATACCTTAAACCCCAGAACTCAAAGAGAATATGCAGGTAGTCCTCGACTTACAACGGTCCATTTAGCAACCGTTCAAAGTTACAACGGCACTGAAAAAAAGAGACTTTTTCACACTTACGACCGTTGCAGCATCCCCATGGTCACGTGATCAAAATTCTGGCGCTTGGCAACGGGTTCATATTTATGATGGTTGCAGTGCCTCAAGGTCACGTGATCCCCTTTTGCAACCTCCCGACAAGCAAAGCCAATGGTTCACTTAACAACTGTGGCGTGAAAAGTCGTAAGGTGGGGCAAACTCACCTAACAAAATGTTTCCCTTAGCAACAGAAATTTGGGGCTCAGTTGTGGCCGTCACTCGAGGACTACCCGTATTTTCTTTTTCACATGACTGTGAATGACCAGTAATTTAACGCTGAAAAGAGCTATTTACGACCGATCGTATTTACGACTGTTGCAGCAGCATTCCCACTGATCCATTCAGCTTAGGATTGCATTGGTTTCTTGGCTTCTGCCACACACTGTGTAAGTGATTGTCCACTTGATTATCTCACAGTTATGGGCATTAAACCACCTTTTACCTAGTCTATACTATACATTCATTTTTTCTTGCCTAAATATAAAACCTTACTTTTTATCTACGCTGATTTTCATTTTCTTAGACAGAGCCCAGTGTTCAAGTTCTGTCAAGATCTTTTTGGATCTTGAGCTTATCTTTGGCATATCCTGTTGTGTTTTTTCCTGTTAAAAAACTAAGAGCCTCTGTGTCCATTATCAGGTATACATAAACATCCGATACGTAGGAGACTCAAAGCTCTTGGCCGCTAAAAAAAGAGTGGATAGATAGAACAGGAAGCTGCGTCTTTTCATCATCTGGCTGCCTAAAGGCAAAAAGCTGACATTAAGCACAGAGGCACCATCTTCCTCTCAGCATCTGCCAACTGCAGATTACAGCACAATCGTCCCATATGTGACGCTCACTTGCTCTGTCTGCCAAAGCCACCATCCGTTTCATTGCCAGTATGATGTTTCAGATTTATGACAAGGGCACAGCGATGCACTCTGGCTGCAAACCAAGTCTCAGGAATATCCATTCTCCCTCACCTACTGGTCCAAACAGGTCTCTGGACTTGCAAGAGGAAAGGCCCAGCACTTCCCAAAGATTTTAAGATGCTGCTAGTTCAGATTAAAGCAGAATGTTTCTTTTAGGCTTTCTGGGAGGCCATTACGTAGGGACCATCTCAGAAATAAGACTTGGTGGTAATTGTAATGTTTGGGATGCTTTATTAAGTGTGTACATTAAAGGCTGCCTGGAATCCACCTGGTCTGCCTGACTGCTCTTTTTTTACCCCCATGGCAGGCTTGGATGAAGTCAGCTGCAATTTTCAGCAGGTACCACAAACTTTACAACTTCTTTTTAAAAGAGATTAAGTTCCAAAGGTGTATTTTCTTTTTTGTAAAGGCTATTTTATTTTTACGTATTTGTATCCTCCCTTTATTTTTTACAAATAATTCAAGGCGGGGAATATGCATTATCCAACATACCTTCCTGCTCCTATTTTTGCCACATCAACCCTGTGAGGTGGGTTGGTCTGAAAGTGACTGGCCCAAGGTCACCCAGTCGGTTTTTATGTCTAAGGCAGGACTAGAATTCACCATCTCCTGGTAATTGACCCAAAGTCATGCAAGTGGCTTTCATGCCTAAGGCGGGACTAGAACTCCATCTCCCACTTTCTAGTCTGAGGCCTTAATGACTAGACCAAACTGGATTTATAAAGTCTCCCTGTTAATTTTCAGCAAAGATTTGAAATCTTAAGATCCCTGGTATCTTATATTAGGTTTAATTTACAGAAGAAAATCAGGATAAAAGTGTTTAAACAAAGAGACCCGTTATACACAGGAAGCCAATCTTATCTATTGATAAGCCCTACAGATTAGCTCTGCATCTGATTTTTTTAGTGCCCAGAAATATGGAATGCATAAAGAACCGTCAAGTGGAAGCAGAAAATCTGGATGGATCTATTTCTTTCGCATCTTTGTTTCATGAGCGAGGTTCGCAACAGTTCTGTTTTTCTATAAAAAAGGGCGTTCGCCTCTTCAGCTTGGGAAACCAGAGAGAGGCTCATTACTCAGAGAAACCCACCTAATCCTACTGAACTCCTTTTGGTGTGGGCTGTTTCTATGACAAAATTGTCTGCCACCAGGAAGTCACACTCAGAGAAGAAAATACTAACAAAAACAGCTTCGCTCCCTAAAACTGTTTTTAATCCATCACTGAGGAAAATTGTTGACAATCCAAATCTGAGAAATTACACTGAAGGAATTGAAGCAACAAATATACAGGTAATCCTCGATTTATGACAATTGAGCCCAAAATGTATGTTGTTAAGTGAAACATTTGTCAAGTGATTTTTGCCCCATTTTATGACCTTTCTTGCCTCGGTTGTTAAATGAATCACTGCGGTTGATAGTCTGTAGAGATTCTGTCATCCAGATCAGGTGCTTTTTCAGGCAGCAACTGGACTTTGTTTTTTCTTTGAAGACGTTTTGCTTCTCCTCCAAGAAGCTTCTTCAGCTCTGACAGGATAGTGCGGAATGGAAGGATTTCTACTCCTTGCAGACAGCTGGGCATTTGCATCCTTTTGGAGGGTGGTTGAAGCACTTGGAGGTTTATCTGTGTCCTCAGGGTCACTTGAGTAGTGCTCCTGGTTCCTGTAGTCAGCAATTTTTTTCTCTGGAAATCCATTCCTACTCCCACACCATTCAAAAGGTGTTCAAGGCAGGACTAGAACTCACCATCTCCTGGCAATTGGCTCAAAGTCACCCAACCAGCTTTCATGCCTAAATCAGGACTAGAACTCACCATCTCCTGGTGACTGGTCCAAAGTCAGACAGATGGATTTCCTGATTAAGGTGGGCCTAGAACTCACCACCTCTTGGTTGACTGGCCAAAAGTCTCCCAGCCGCTTTCATGCTTAAGGCGGGACTAGAACTCACTAGAACTTGCTTCTAGCCTGATGTCTTATCTACTACCCCAAACTGGATCTCAACAATGAAGGAGGCGGATGTTAAATGATGACTTGCCCCAGATGTCAAATATTCTAGGTACATTACTATAGTAGCTCCAATTGTGAATCTATCCATCCTACCAGTTAACATTTCATCTTTTGACTCACCCATGCTGGGACAGATTGGTGGTAACAAGGACAGTCTTCACTTCCTCCACACCGCTGCCATCAACCACGTTATCTGGAGTGGTTACTACGACAACTTCCTCCATATGCATGCTCATATCTTGCGCCGCCATCATTAAGGAGCCTTTATCCTATAGAAGAAAAAAAGAGAGGAGTTACCACTCTACTCATCTACTCTGAACACATTTCATCATTTTAAATCAGGATCAAAATCATCTTGCAGAGTAGTACAGGCAGTCCTCAATTTACGACCAGAATTGAGCCCAATGTTTTTGTTGCTCAGTGAAACATTTGTTAAGTGAATTTTGCCCCATTTTACAACCTTTTGTGCCACAGTTGTTAAGTGAATCACTGTCAAGTTAGTAATATTTAAGTGATTCGCACTTCCCCATTGCCTTTGCTTGTTGGAAGGTCGAAAAAGCGGATCTCTTGACCCTGGAACATGGCAACCGTCATAAATATGAGTCAGTTGCCAAGCATCTGAGTTTTCATCACGTGACTATGGGGATGCTGCAACGGTCGTGTGAAAAACGGCCCCAAGTCAATTTTTTCAGTGCCATTGTAACTTTGAACGGTCACTAAATGAATTGTTGT
The DNA here is from genome assembly GCA_032468215.1 of Stegonotus admiraltiensis. Lineage (NCBI taxonomy): Eukaryota > Metazoa > Chordata > Lepidosauria > Squamata > Colubridae > Stegonotus > Stegonotus admiraltiensis. The sequence goes on from JANHZT010004910.1 coordinate 15,032, forward strand.
AAGTTGAGGACTACCTGTATGTGGACTACTGTTGGGTGCTCATAGCTCCCTTTTAGCTAATGATTTTTTGCAGTCTGCAAATCAGGGTTTTATGTCTTTGCATACTACGTTATCACAGCTATTTCAGGTTAATTAAAGAAATCACAGTGAAACAAACCATGGCTAGCACTAATACAGGAAACCGAATCAGGCAAATTAGCGAAACATTAAAAAACGCTAGACCTGATCAGTTGGGGTGAATTGATTCTTCAGAGAATCGTTATGCAGGTATTAACATCCCAGCAAATGCATGTGGAGAAGGAAATGGATTTTCTTCCAAGGACTGCAGGCATCTCAGCTAAACTGCCACTTCATTTCCTTACAGTCTTATTTGAGAATCCTTCACAGGTAATTTCACAGGAAAAGGACAGTAAGTGGATTTACATATTTTACTACGCCGTAAGAATATTGGCATGACTGGACTTTACTGCAATGTGTTCAACCCAGCCCCAAGGCACCTGAGAAATATTCTTGCAGCACCAAGACAAGAAAGCATCTAATACCGTTTCCCCCCAAATAAGCCTTTTTTACACATGCACCTAATATAAGCCCTACCCCCCAATATAAGCCCTACTTAAGTGCCTGCATAGCTGGCCACTTGCCCATTCCGTCTGGTTGCTCAGGGTGGCACCGACATGAGGCGAGGCGAGACAAGGTGTGTCTGGAGCTGCCCCAACTGACATACCTCAGGGCCCCCCACAGCCAGGCCATCCAGGCCACAACTGTCTCGTGTCGGAAGCACCAGCAACCATGTGCAGCACGAGCCCACGTGGCTGCCATCCCACGTCTTCTGCTTGCTCACAGCCGCAACTGAGGCCATGCAACATGCCAGTGCCGCGGCCACAAGGCAAAGCAGGTGTCAGGGGCATGGGTGGTCTTGCTGTGGGGGCCCTGAGGTAAGTCGGGACAGGGCACGTGGGGCACCTCCAACTCCCCGACTCACGGAGGCAGCACTGCTGCATCGCGCTGCCTCCTGCCACATCACAAGCAAGCAGAAATGGGCCTCCTGTACGTGAGAAAAAATAACACACCCTCCAAAAATAAGCCCTAGTGCTTATTTCAGAACCCAGAAGAAAATAAGACCTGGTCTTATTTATGGGGAAACACGGATAGGAAAAATAGTGATTTCCAGAAGTGCTACAAAACATTTGCAACATAAACTGACCATAAGTGTGAAAAATGGTCATAAGTCACTTCTTTCAGTGGTATTGCGATTTTGAACGGCTACTAAATGAACTGTTGTAAGTCAAGGACTACTTGTACGTATTGCATGGTTTCATTCTTGTTCCCCTTTGCTTCGCTTCCCAAGTTTATTCCCTTAAAAGGACATCTTATTGATGTCTTTATTCTCAAGTTTTCAAATGCAGGATTTAATATCATTTGATATTTAATAATAATAATTAAATCATGCAGGACTAAATATTTCAAAGTTAAGCAGCCACTGCTTAGACAAAAGCTATTATAACTCCCGGGGCTGCTGGACTGACATCCCATTTGCTCCTTCTTGCTGTTCCAGTTCGTATCCTGAAAAAATGTTGACCTCTAATGTTTTTTTAAATGGGTACAACAAAACACAATTGTCCCACATTCAAAAGTGAAAGCCGCTTAGGGGAACACAGTAACATCCCTGAAGGTATCAGGAATGGTGGTATAGGAATGCAGAACACAATTTCTGTTTTAAAAGTTACATTAAGATTTTTTAAAAAATACACATGAACGCAGCTACACGGAACAGGTTCTTATGAGCATCCTTGCCTTCAACTGCCTGAAAGTTCTGATAAGCTTTCTGGCCTTTTGGAAGAGTTTGAAAACCTGGATCCGCCAACTCGCATGGGGCTCGCAGAGAAACACGCAACTAATAGAAGGGAATATTTGTAACTCATGGTTGAACTATGGGGTCTTTGATGCTCTGTGCTTAGTGGTTACCTTGCAAATGTCTCATTACCAAACTAGGTAACGTCATCAGTGCTAGAAGGGAGTGGGATCTGTGGAGAGGTGGAGGAGGACTATGGGGTTCTTGGTTCACTCTGATCTTGTTTTCTTGCAAACATTTCATTACCAAATTAAGTAACATCATCAGTGCTAGCATGCAACCTTTGGGTTGGTTAATGCCTTGAAGGCTCTTCCTCCTGGTTTTTTTAACTTTTATAATTCTAACCTTAACAACCTCCTTTTACTAAGATATATTTTATATGGTTTTTATGTTTTTAATAGTATACTGCCCAAAGTCACTCTTTGATCAATCAATAAACTAAAAATAACTTAAAAAATCAAGCACAGCTGGTATGTAAACCAACAAGCATGGATCTCCCAACATGAAAAGCCTAAACGTTGACTTAAATGTCAACTCTTTTCATGTTGTTTTAAATTGGTTGTTTTTATGTATTTTAAATCTTATTATGTATGCTGCCCAGTCACTATGTGAGATGGGCAGCCACACAATTGTGATTAAATAAACATCCCATTTCAACCACTGATTAATAGATAAACTGGTAGCTTATTCACCATGTCTCAGGTTTTTTAAAAAATGTGCGGCTTAGCATTTTGTGTGAGCAAAGGAGGCATTACACAGGGCAGAAATAACACTGCAAATGCTGAACACAAAACAAGGCATTTTGACAATATTTCTGGCAGAATTGTCATCCAGAAAATCCTATGCATGCTTACTATTAACCCACAACTTACAACCATTTGTTTAGTGACCAATCAAACTTACAACAGCACTGAAAAAATGACTTATGACCAGTCCTTGCAGGTACAACCGTTGCCCCATCTCCATGGTCCTGTGATCAAAATTTGGCAGCCAGCATATATTTACGATGGCTGCTGTGTCCCAGGCTTACATCAGGGATCCCCAACTCCTGGTCCGTGGCCCAGTGCCAGGCTGCAGCCTGTTCAGAATCAGGCATGGAAGTGGCGAGTGAGCACTTGCGTGTGCAACACTATATTTGTGAAAGTGACACGCCTGCACACATAAAACCATCCCCTCTCCTCACTGCCTCTGCCACTCCACCAAGCTGGAAAGATTGGATACTGCTGGCTTACATGATTGTTATTTCCAGGCGGCTTCTGACAAGCAAGCTCCAAGGGGGAAGCCGGATTCACTTAATGACTGTGATTCACTTAACAACTGTAGTGATTTGCTTATCAACCATGGCAAGAAAGATTGGAAACTGGGGCATAACTCATTTCACAACACCTTGCTCAGCAATGGAAATTCTGCTCGCAATTGTGCTAGCCTACCTTTGAACTCCCCAGTTGATCTTATTTTCAAAACTGTGGGATGAACCTGCTCCCAAGTAGAGGCATAAGCCTTGCAGAACTCAACAGAACATATATATTTCTGAGCATAAATGCAATTAAATTCTGCTATCTTTCTGCTGCTTTTTGCAATCTCAGATTGCAAAATGCTGAACCTTCCAGAAATTGTTTCTGAATCCACCATGCACAACACAGGTGAACACAATCTTGAAATAAAGGTAAAGGTTCCTCTCGCACATATGTGCTAATTGTTCCCGACTCTAGGGGGCGGTGCTCATCTCTGTTTCAAAGCCAAAAAGCCAGCGCTGTCCGAAGACGTCTCCATGGTCATGTAGCCGGCATGACTAAATGCCAAAGGCACATGGAACGCTGTTACCTTCCCACTAAAGCTGGTCCCTATTTTTCTCGTATTTTTTTACGTGATTTCGAACTGCTAGGTTGGCAGAAGCTGGGACAAGTAATGGGACCTCACCCCATTATGTGTCACTAGGTATTTGAACCGCTGAACTGCCGACCTTTCGATCAACCACCACGTCCCTAATCTTGAAATAGGCAGGGGTAAATACAGGCATATGGGATCCAGATCCCAGGAGATAAATTCAGGAAATTGGGGAATCTGACAGCTCACAACAGTGACAACCATTAAAAAAAAAGAGAGAGAGAAAAAACCTTGTTTACAATCCTTTCTTCGCTGTATCTAGTCCCAGCTTTGATTGTCAAATTGATGCTCCCATGGCTGTTTTTTCGGGGGGGGGGGGGAGGGGGGGCTTCTAAGCCACCTCAAACTGTGATATGGACAGTACAGGTAGTCCTCGACTTACAACCACAATTGAGTCCAGACTTCATTTTGCTAAGTGAGAAATTTGTTAAGTCACTTTCCCCCCATTTTACGACTTTCCTTGCTACATCTGTTAAGTGAATCACTGCAATTGTTAAATTTATAACACTGCTGTTAACTGAATCTGCCTTCCCCATGGACTTTGCTCGTCAGACGGTCGCAAAAGATGATGCCATAACCCAGGGACACTGCAACCGCCATAAATATGAACCAGCTGTCGAAGCAAGCATCCAAATGTAAATCACCTGACCGTGGGGATACCGCAATGGTCCTATGTGTGAAAAACGCTCATCAGTCTCTTTTTTCAGTGCCATGGTCACTTTGAACGGTCACTAAACGAACCGTTGTAAGTCGAGGACTACCTGTAGGCAAATTTGATAAATTTAATAAAAACAAAGCGCCTGTGAATTTTAAATTTAAGGAGGTTGGCTGTATCACCTTCCAAGAGCCTGAGTTGCGTAGGAGACTAATGCTCCTACTAAGGGCAGTATTTATCTTCCAGCTGCCTGCAATTACTGCGAGTTGAAATCTCACCAGGCTCAAGGTCGACTCAGCCTTCCATCCTTTCAAAGGTAGGTAAAATGAGGAGCCGGTTTGTGGGGTCAATAAGCTGACTTTGTATAAATATACAGAAGTATGAAGGCTATTGTTTAACGCACTGTAAGCCGCCCTGAGTCTCCGGAGAAAGGCGGCATATAAATTATTAAAATAAATAAATAAATAAATAAATTTGTCAAATTGATGCCTCCGCTGATTTTTGGGGGGGTGGGGGAAAGCAACCTTCAAAGCCTCCCCTAACAGCTATGACCATAAATATTTATATTTATTAAATATAAATAAATATATATTTATTAAATATAAATTTAATAAAAATAAAGCGCCTGTGAATTTTAAATTTAAGTACTTTCTCTTCTCTCGGCTTATAAATCAGCCATCCTTCCACCACTTTCACCCTCACCTGGCGGGTGAGGGAGGTTGGATAGTAGAGTCCCCCATCCTGCATGGGCTTTGTAGTCCTTCCCGCCGGACAAAGCCCCGCTTGGTCAAAGATCCAAGCCAGAAAAATCCCACAATATAAATATATATATATATCTTTTAAGGGAGATATATATCTCCCTTAGATATATATCCCTGTGGTGGAAGGTGCCGCAGTCCCGTCCCTTCCACCACAGGGGAACTCCGCGCACTCCCATCATCCACAGCCGCGCCGCCGCAGGGCTGGGCAGACGCCTCCCATCCCCAGAAGGAGCGTCCCGGGATCCCAAGACTCCAACGCCCATCCGCCACCGCCACCGCCACCGCCAGCGCGGGAAGAGGCGAGCGGCGGGGTCCCAAGCAACCTCTGAGGCGGCGCGCGTGAGGGGACGGTTGAGGGGGGGCGGAATTGAGGGGAGCGAGCGAGAGGGCCGGCCGCGCGCACGCGCACTCGGCTAAGGCCAAAAGGGAGCCGTGGGGGGCGGGGGAGAGGG
>JANHZT010004915.1:51705-62108 GCA_032468215.1 Stegonotus admiraltiensis
AGGAGTGCAGGTCCGGGATCCTCCTTATCTCTGGGGGCAGCTCATTCCAGAGGGTCGGTGCCCCCACAGAGAAAGCCTTCCCCCTGGGGGCCACCAGCGGGCATTGTCTGGCTGACGGCACCCCGAGGAGCCCCTCTCTGTGGGAGCGTACAGGCCAATGAGAGGCTGTTGGTCGCAGAAGACAGTCCTGTAAACACCCAGGCCCTAGGCCATGGAGTGCTCTAAAGGTGGTAACCAATACCTTGAATCGCACCCGGAAGACCACCGGAAGCCAGTGCAGCTCGCACAGGAGGGGTGTCACATGGGAGCGCCACATCGCTCCCATAACCACCTGCATGGCCACATTCTGGACCAGTTGGAGCCTCCAGGTGCTCTTCAAGGGGAGCCTGATGTAGAGAGCGTTACAGTAGTCCAGGCGGGAGGTGACGAGGGCATGAGTGACTGTGCGTAAGGCGTCCCAAGGGCTGCAACTGGCGAATCAGGCACACCTGATAAAAAGCCCCCCAGCGATGGTCGGAGCTGACTATATCGGGAGGCCGGAAGCCACAGCCACTTGGTCTTGAAGGGGTTGAGCTTGAGCCTGTTTTTCCCCATCCAGATCCGTACAGCTTCCAGGCACTGGGACATCACGGCAAGGGCATCATTGGGGTGGTCGGGAGGGGGCAGGGTAGGTGTGGCCAAATGTCATTTGTTTCGGGGGTGCCTGTGGGGGCCCAAGCACTCTGCCAGTGAAAATGGGCTCCTTAGCTTCATTTTCAGTTGTGACAGCCTCCTGCAACCCTCTGCCAGCGAAAACTGAGCTCAAGAGGGCTGCCCGCAGCCCTCCCAAGCTCCATTTTCACTGGCAGAGGCACCATGGACCAGTTCTTTGCTGTTTCCAGGGTGGCCCCACAGGCCAGGTCTAAGCACCCCACAGGCTGGATCTGGCCCCCGGGTCTTGAGTTTGACACCCCTAGATAGTTAACACATTTCATTAATTGTTGTGATTTGGTTATTATCATTATTAGCTATCAGCCATAAACTGGGCTGCTTTAATGAATACAAAGATGTGTTGGGTTCATATAAGCTCTGAAACACTTATTCTGAATTATTTTCAAATTGCATGAATCCCTATCAAGCAGTATTGGGTAGGAGTGGTTAAGCCATAGTACATTACTGTCATTATTATCCTTTCTGAATTTAACTGAATTTAGTGTCCTGTTTAAGCTTTTTATCAGGAGTCTACAACCTCAGGCTGCAGACTGTAGTTGTAGTTTCCTATAATCCACAATCTGTCTAAATATTGCTCACATCTTTCTGTTTTTAACAAGACAGAAGTTATTAAACACATGGACAATATACTGCATTGTGTTAACTACACATTAATTCAATTAAATGTAATTTTTTCCTATTTTTAGGAAATTTAGGAGGTTGCACTTTTTGTACATAATGTAATGTATAGTCCAGTGATGGCGAACCTATGGCACTCATGCTGGAAGTGGCACGCAGAGCCATCTCTCTGGGTAGCTGGCACCCGTTGCTCTTCTGGGTTCCCGCACCCAGATGCATGACAGCCAGCTGGTCTTCATGTGTGTGCGAGTGCTGGAAACTGGAAGAGCAGCTCCCTGGCATGCATGCACACATTGGGAAGCTGAGCTTCCAGTTTCATGCATGCCAGAAACCAGAAGACCAGGTGACTGGTATGCATGCAGGAAACCAGAAGCCCAGCTTTCCGGCACGCACATGTGTGCTGGGGAACTACTCTTTCGGTTTATGGTGCTCCTGCACGTGTGCACCGGGGAGCTGCTTTTCCAGTTTCTGGGAGTCCCCTGAGCAGGTGCGTGCTCCCATTTCGGCACTTGGTGCCAAAAAGGTTCACCAACACTGCTATAATCTGTTTGAGGTGCACAATATGATCCCGATCCATGAACTTTTAAGGTATGAAAGCTGGCTGTGCTGGATGTCTGTACAAATAGGTACAAAGAGGTGAATTCATGAATACAGGTGTAAATGCAGAGGCTTCTGCATGCTCAGGTACTCTCACATGGAACATTAATAGAGTTCAAATAAGGCCTTATATTTGCCCTTGATTTTCCTGGAGAAGTTCTTTCTATGTGGTTACTAAGTTGATACCAAGTGAATGGCATACAATCAGTCTATTCTTCAATATAATAGAGAAAGCTGGGTTAAATTTGAACTGTAATGTTGAGCCTTTTGTGATGGATGTGAGGAATTTGAGCTAGCGTGGCTAAAGATCAAGTGTTAAGAGTTGGTCTTAACACTTTGAGAAATACAGGTTGCTGTACTCACTTGAGGTAACAGGTATAAGTTAAGCACATTTTAAAAAATATACCTGATATCATGATCATCTTGGTTTTTGATGCATGTCATTTCATTTTTTCTTTATTTGTCAAGTATGTATGGCTGCCGGCGTCACAAACAAGTGATTCTGGGTGGCATAAAACAAGACTAAAAAAATCATTGTTATACACACCCATTGCTATTATGGCTGGTCCACGCAGTCAGCCAGATGTTTAGTATAGATTTGGCATTTTTATTTAAATCAGTAAACATGGTCCTTGATACTTCAGTCCTTCCATTGACTTGGTATTGGCAGATGATGTTGTTTAATATTTTTTTCCTCAAGTTCTTTCTGTTCTATTCTGCTGACTTTAGATACTGCAACATCCACTATTCACATTTTTTGTCTTTCTTATCAACAGTTATTAAATCTGGGGTTTCATGTGTCAGGTACTTGACTGTTTGAATTCTAAAGTCACAGAGCACAATAATTCTTCATTGTCTGTAACTTTGTATATTTTGTGATCCCTCCAGTTCTTGCTTGTATGCAAATAGTATTTCTTGCAGATACTCCATTGTTGCTACTTTGTCATGCCATTGTTTATTGTCAAATCTGTGTGATCTTGCAGGAACTTACTAGATGTTTCTTCTAGTTTGTTTGCAGAGGGGCATTTGCTGTTTCTTGCTGTATTCTCCATTCCAGTTTTATATACTTTTGTTCTTTAGGCTTGGTCTTGTGTAGCCAGAATTAGTCCCTCTGTCTCTTTCTTTAACTTTTCTGTTCTTAGTCATTGCCAGGCCTTATTGTTATCTGCTTTGCCTGTTAGAGGGGTGCAGAGGTGGTATTCAGCCAGGGGTGGGTTCTACTTACCTTTACTACCGGTTCACAACGGGGCCGTGCGCCTCTTCTGCACAAGCGTGGAAGCTTCTGTGCATGCACAGAAGCATTTTGATGACATCAGGGGCGATGGGCGGAGCCTCCTGCCAGTTTTACTACTGGTTCTATAGAACCGGTGCGAACCGGGGGCAACCCACCTCTGTATTCACACAGTTCGGACCGGTTCACCCCGTTCTGTTCAAAGCAGAAATCGCAGGTGGGCCCTACCACCCACCCTGGCTCAATGCCATCCTATTTAGGCACGTTTTTAAGGCCGGGCGCATGCACAAAGCGAGCATGCGTGCGTGGAGCAAACCGGTAGTAACATAATGTGAAACCCACCACTGGAGGGGTGTGTGTGTGTGTGTGTGTGCGTGTGTGTGTGTACTGGCCATGTAATATTTTTCTATTTTTCATTTGGTCTTTCTTGTAGGCCAGTTTGGTCTCTTTAATAATCAGTAAGCCTTTGTGGTATACTGGCTTCAGTGCATCTTCTTCACTGTCCTTCAGATATTCTTCCAAAGCCTGTTTTTCTTCTTCAGCTGTCTGGTGTATTTGCATCATTCCACATTACAATGGGATGACAAGTCATAAAAAAATCTTTGTCTTCTATTCTGTTATCTCCAAGTACTGCAATGTCTTTTTAATTGACAATTATTGAGTCTGGAGTCATATTATTAACTTTAAAAACTTTAAAAGCTACAAAACCCAAGGCTAAAATAAAAGAAATATTAGGTGAAGAGTAGATATTAATAATAATGGAGCATCAGTATTTCACCTGATGGCACAACCATGTTTTGAGGGACTTCGGAAGATCAATAGGGGTGGAGCCTCACTACAGTGGGAAAGATGCTCCATAAAGTGGCACCTTGGCAAAAAAATAAGAACTGCTACTTAGGACTTTCCAGATATAGTTCCATAGTTAACAAGTCCCATAACATGCTTTTCCTGTTGGTTCTGGTGGGACAGGCAAATGTAATTGGAGAGTGTCAGTCCTTCAGATAATCAAGTCCCACGCTATGTGGGGTTTCAAAAGTTAAAGCCAGCAACTTGAACTGGACAAATGCAGATTGTGGACCAGAGGTGTAATGTGTTGTTCTGGAAGCATACATTACTTCTTACATTGTTGCAGTTTGCAACAGCTGAAGCCTTCAGATACACTTCAAGGGAAGTTCCATGTAGAGCACATTACAATGGTCCAACTGGGAGGTTATTAGGGTTTGAGTGGCCATTAGTACAGCCCTTCAATTTAAGAATGGGTGCAACCAGCACATAATAATTTTTTTTGCAAAGGTCCTCTACCCATGATTGTCCCTGTTCTTCAAGCAGCAGTAGTGAGTTTAGGAGACTCCCAAGGCTGTGCATGGAGCGCTACAATCCCATCCAGCATCTAAGATGGCATAGTCCTAAAACCAGCCTCTTCCAATACCCAAAGCCACTCAGTATTGTCATATATATTAATATATATTGTAGGTTAGGTAGTCAAGCTCCAATTCTATTTATAATAATTTATCAAAATAGGGCTTCCTCATTGAGTCAGCCTTAATAAAGTTATGCATTTAAAGTAGCATTGCTAAGCTATCTATCTGGACAATTTGGATAGACAGATAGTCCTTGCTTAGCTATTATCTCATTTAGAAACCATTCACCATTCATAATAGTGATGAAAAAGTAACTTTATTATCAATCCTCACATTTGCAACCTTCACAGAACTGTAAAGCAAAGGAAAGCTGAAGTAAGATCATAAGCATAGTTGCAGTGTTACTTAGCAACTGTTTCGCTTAACAACTGAGTTGTAATTGCTCAAGAACTGCCTGTAATCACTGTCTGACTAATCCCTGTAACATAATGAACAATGACAGGTGTTGTTCAAAATGGGTAGTCTCCAATTTATTATGCCACCCAACCATATTTCAAGAGATGGGTTTTATGTAACCTCCATAAGCATTAGTAGTGAGTCAATTGGTGATATTCAAAGTGTTATGTTCTTGCTTGGGTTTAGGAAGACATACTGATGTTATATTGATATTGTCATCAGAATGGGAATCATTACTAGTCTCAGTATTTCTTCTTGTTGATAAAGCTTCAAAAGAGTTAATTACTCCTGTTTCTAAAGTTTCACTAGTGCCAGTTTTTTCTTGTAAAATTTCAATATGAATAGAATTAGAATTAGAATTAGAACAGAATAGAATAACAGAGTTGGAAGGGACCTTGGAGGTCTTCTATCCAACCCCCTGCTTAGTCAAGAAACCTTACATCACTTCAGACAAATAGTTATCAAACCACTTCTTAAAAACTTCCAGTGTTGGAGCATTCATAACTTCTGGAAGCAAGTTGTTCCACTGATTAATTGGTCTGTCAGGAAATTTCTCCTCAGTTCTAAGTTGCTTCTCTCCTTAATTAGTTTCTATCCATTGCTTCTTGTCCTATTCTCAGGTGCTTTGGAAAATAGCTTGACTTCCCCTTCTTTGTGGCATTGTTTTGTCAAGGATGCTAGAAGTACTTGGATGCTTTTTTTTTAAAAAAATAATGGCTTGTAGAGGTAAACACGGTCTCTGAAATTGAAATTACAGTTTTTGCAGTTGATAGATATTGTCTAGCAGCAAAGCCTGTTGTGAATTCCTTTGCTAATTACTTGACTTGCTTTTTTCCCTTCAGAGATATATTAATGGCAAGGAGACTAAAATAGCAGTCAGAAAGTTTGATTCCTCATGCAAAGTATAGAAGAGTTCTAATAGTTGTTGTTTTTCAATTTCTGTTGCCAAATCCCAGTTGACTATAGCTTTGGGAGGTAGGAATGGAATGGAGAAGATTTATATTATTATTATTTTTACTTAGTTTTCTTGTCATCATGTAGTCACCCATTTGTTGGTTTAAGTAGAGTCTTGTGTTTCTTGTTTTTCCTCATTGCTTTGGTGTCACTGTACCATATCAGAAGCCTTTACAATGTTTTAGGGACTTGGTGCTGAGATTTAGAATATCTCTTTTAGAAAATTATTAAATAAAAGTAGATAACAAAATATGTAGCTAAGCTATTTATAAAAATGGATAAAGCAAATAAAATATAAGGAGCTAAAGCAGGGAAGCTGCTGTTCTGTTGCCATTAATTCTAAGCAGATTTACTAGTGTATATGTTCTATATTACATTTAATGAGATTTACTCATGCCTAAGATTATATTTTAAGGAATATAGGCTAGGATGATTGTAAGTACAGATAATCCTCAATTTACAACAGTTCATTTAGTGACTGTTCAAAGTTACAATGAGACTGAAAAATATGACTTATGACCATTTTTCACAGTTACAACCTTTGCAGCATCCCAATGATCAGGTGATCAAAATTCAGATGTTTGGCAACTGGCTCATTTATGACTTTTGCTGTGTCCCAAGGTCATTAGATCACCTTTTGAGACTTAGTGACAAGCAAAGTCAATAGGGAAGCCAGATTCACTTAACAACCAGGTTACTGATTTATCAACTGCAGTGACTCACTTAACAACTGTGGCAAGAAAGGTCATAAAACTCACTTAACAGAAATTTTGGGCTCAGTTGTGGTTGTAAGTTGAGGTTTACTTGTGTAGCACTTTAATAATTTCATTCCATGTACTGCTCAGGTTACCTTTGATTAAGATTGGTGAAATGTGGCCGCTTCCAGGTTTCCATCATCATTCTTTTATAAATGTTAGTATGATTATGTGCCTTTTACTAGGTGAAGTCTCACACCAAACTGTAGCTGAACAAATCACAATGACTGACTTTACACAAGGCCAAATCCAAACCAAATTATAGTAGGAATGATGTGTAGATCCAAGCATCTTTGCAGCAGTCTTAAGGGTATGTCTGTGCCTATTCCAAGAAACATAATCTAAATGGCTGTCTCATTGGAAGGCAGCAAAAAGTTGGAAAGAAATACAAGGACAGGAGTGCTGAATGATGCAGTGAAAGTCAGCTTCATTTCATGATAACAGAGAATTGTATTCTGAATTCAAAAGAACAGGAATCTGACCTTTCAGTCAAACTAGCTACATTTGTTCTAAAACTTGGTTGACTTTCGAATTGTCCTGGATGTTGGCAATTTACTTGCAACATTATCTGTTCTGCTTTTTTATTAGATAAATAAGAATGCATCACATTTCCTGAAGAATAAGTGATGCTGTAATTGATCCTTTCCGACTTTGTGAGCTCATTGCCTAAAGTTCTTTTTCTTCCTAGCCTACTGCATAATGGAAGGTATTGTGTTCACCTGCAGGTCCTCAAACATTCAGAGAACAGAATGCATGAATGAGTGTCAATTTACAGTGCTGAGTTATCAGCAAAATTGAATAGAATAGTATTTTTGTCAATTATATAAATGCACCCAAATATACAGTACATGTGCAGTGCATATGTATTTTTGGGATGCATTTTAGTGCTCAGTACACATGGTTAATTTTCTTCTTAGATGCTACTTTGCTACTCTTTGCATTCTGGAAAAATAGATAGGTCTCCAATAGGAATGGGGTGTGTAATATAAAGTACTGAAATGATATATTTACAATAAAAGTAGATACTACTCTCTTTCCTGATCCACTTTCAGACAGTTTTCACAACTTTCATTTTTCATTCCTTGTTACATTTTTAGTATCAGTTGTACAATGACCAAAATATATACACATAACTTTAAAATAAAGTTTGAATATTTTGGGCATTTTTTAACTTTTCAACTTGTTTTTCCTATTTTGTGCCAACTCTTGTTCCTTGATTTGGAAAGTAAACAGTTGGTGGTATGAACAAAGGTATCAATTTAAGTTAGGTCATTTTGGAGGACCATTTCTAAAAATAAAAGGGTTATTATTAGCATTATTGTTTTTAAAGAAGTTGGGTCTTTTTTTAAAAAAAAGAAACTTTGTAATTTTATAACGCAGTTTAGTCTTCTACTTTTTTTAAATAAAAAACCCCACATCTTTTATTTTGGCATGGTATTTCTAAAACATCCGTTACCAAGTTTTAGTAATATGTTTGCTAATAATCTTGGCCTTGATGTGGCAAGTTTTAGAATTAAGCTATGTTAAGTTAAAATAACTATATAATATTGTTAAATACACACACACATACACATAATTTTATAACAATTTAAAGATGTAAGTTAGAAAAATCTTTAACTTTGTCTTCACTACATTCTGATGAGGTGATGGAAGACAAATACCTACAGTTAATTCATAATCTCAAAATAAACCTGTGATTCATCTGTGACAGTAATATGATAGAATATCATAATATGTTCATACATTTTTGCATCCCCAAAATAGCATTGTCTGAGAAATTTCTATTCATGATTTCAAATGAATGCTCCAAGCACTTTTTGGACACTAATTTAATTGCATAAAGATATTACTTATAGAAGGACATTTTTATAATATACTAGGGAAATAAAGTTTGGAAATAGAATTCAGTGTCTCTATTGAAGCATTTCTCCCATGATGTTAAAATGCTAATATTTAATTGTTTATTTTTTTTCTTTACAGAAGAGAACTGTAAATACTAGCAATATTGAATCACCCAAAAGCCAGACCAGTGGAGTTTCTTCAGTCAATAAGGTAATTTACCTGTTTGTAGACCTATTAATCTTCCCAAAAGCAAAATATCTACCTATCATTTTAAATGCTTATGATGCTGCTACTGTAACAGATCACTGCTTTTGCAAAGAGGTAGACAACTTCTGAGCTCAGGAAAATTAAGAAAAGTGCAAAATCATTTATTGAAATCTCTAAATTAAACTAGTTAGTAGGATTAATATTGACAGATTCTAAATGCAAGGCTTTAATATTGATGTTTGGCAATAATTTGTGATTTGTAAATGAGGCTTTGTGTTGATCATATTTTCTGTCAGTATATTGCCTCATCTCAAATATATCTCCAAATATTTTAATGTTGTAATCCTCCTGTCTTTTTCCACAAGTTATTTTGGAGTGCTTCTTAAAATTTAAATTATTTTGGTCTAATTTCAGTCTGTAAATATTCTAAGGTTTAATGTTCTGCTTTTCTGCTTTTTAAAATCAATGCATAGCATATTAAAAACTGTGGCTAAGTAGATGTAACTCAGATAGTATAATATAATCATTTGTGTTTACCTATTTTATATAAATTGCTTTATAGAAAGCAAGAAAGATGGCTGCTTGGATATATCATCTTTGATCTTTTCTGCCTGTACAGTTACAAAAAGCAGAACTCTGGGGTTTTGTGTGACATGATTTCATTTTTGATAGAACGGCAGGAAATACTGTAAATTCAATGAATACATAATATTTATATTTACTTTAACCAGAGATGCTTGGGAACTTTTGTGTTCTGAGACTTAGGTATAGTCAGTTCCAAAATCGCATGTTACCAAACCATGATTTCTCAGTGAAAATGAGCCAAAGTTGAACTCTGAGTTTGCTCTTGTATTACAGAGATCTTATGCTTTCAATTGCCACTATTCACAATTTAATATGCTATTGAAGTCCTAAATAGTGGTTAATACTAGTTATATTTAAACAATAGTTGGACATTCAGGTTATGCAGCTGGTTCAGTTTTGTAGAGAATTGGTAGCAGGCTATTGTTTGTTATTATACTTTACTGCTAGGAAGGTTAAAAGTTGCTTGTAGAAATTCTGGCTCAGATGCCAAAATAATTTGGCTGGCTCTGATAGTGCTGTGAAGCTTGAATGTCTGCAGAGAGAAGATTAACATTTGCTGCTTGGCCTCAGTATTTTGAGACAGTCTACAAACAAATCATAATTCATATTGACCATAGATTCTGCATGGTCAGTATGTCAAGCTATTGTAAAGAAAGAAAAAATTCTAATTTCTTCTTGTAGCTCATCTAAACTGAATTAACTAACATGTGAGTAGCTAGACTCACATGGCATACCAAACCAAAATAACAACCAAAAAAGCCTGCCTGCCTGCCTGCCTGCCTACATACCTATATCTATTTATTATAAAATTTATAGAGTTCCCCATCTCACAGAACATGATTCTTTGTGTTTTGGCTTAATGTAATGTGTGAAGCTAATTTAGAGTCATTTTTAATAATTTTATGTCCAAAAATCATCAGTGGTTAAAGTTAGCATTGTCCAAGCCTACGAAGTTGTTGGGCCAGAAAGAGTGCTACAAAAAACATGTTATACACGACTTACTGTTTAATAACCGAGCCGTGGTAGTACAGTGGACTAAAACACTGTTATTAACATCTGCTGCTTGCAATTACTGCAAGTTCAAAT
>JANHZT010004915.1:101697-112705 GCA_032468215.1 Stegonotus admiraltiensis
TTGATAGCTCATTAGTAACCTTGACTATCACTAAGTGTTGTATCTTTTTATTCTTGATGAATGTATTTTATTCTCCTCATATACACTGAGAGCATATACACCAAAGACAAATTCCTTGTGTGTCCAATCACACTTGGCCAATAAAAAATAATTCTATTCTATTCTAAAAGAATTCTATTATACCTGTGCAAGAAAAACATTACTTAAAAACTACAAATTAGTTTATATATAATCTTATATATAATTTTTACAAAAAGCTGTGCACCAAAGAACAGAAAATTCAGAGACGTGACTTAAAAATATTTTTAAATCTCTTAAAATGTTCTAGTATTTCTTCAACTAATTTACAAAAAAAATATATGTTGCTTTGCATTTAGATGGCATTGTAAAATATGTCATATACTTGAACCTGCAATGATTTGTGGCATTTTTTGTAATGTTTATGTGACATTAGTTTTTAAACATTTTCATTCTTCTGAAAAGATTACCAAGTGTACTACTGAGATATAGTTGAGATTGTCATCTATAAATCATGGTTGGGATTCATTAGACTCCTCTAAAAAAATAAGTGTATTTTTAAAAATTCTGCTTTTTACAGGAAAAAGCCAAAGCGGAACATTTAGACAAACTTGGAGAAAGAGATGATACAATCCCTCCTGAATATAGACATCTTCTAGACTCAGATGAAAAGGTAAATAGATACTTTTAAAGTCAAACTTACAACTTAAGTTTTTTTTTAAAGAACTAAATGTACTGAAGCAGGACTAGACTGTCAAATAACATTGGTAAAGAACAAATGCAGGATGCCCCTAGTATTTAAATGTATGTTACTTCATAAATAACAGTATTGCCCAGCCTAGAGTCTTCTAAATATGTTGAAGTTGAACATCCTTTAGCATTAGTCAGGATGGGTTCTGTTAATCAAGAATCATGTAAGTTGTTTAAAGCATCCATGGGGAGGATGCTTTAGGGCAACTACAGCAGATTGGTTGACATTGAAAATGAAAGTATTGTTCTCCCTTTATATTTTTTGAAACTGTGTTTTACATACATGCAAACATAGGACTGGAAAAGACCTTGGGGGTCTTCTAGTCCAGCCCTCTGCCCAAGGCAGGAATCCTTATACCATTCCAGACAAACGATTGCCCAATCCTTTCTTGAAAATCTCCAGTGATGGAACAACCATCACTCGGTTATGTGCTGGAGGTACTGTTTTCCATAAATACAATAAAACATTTAAAGTTTCAGCATGTAGAATGCTACTTTTGAAGGACATGAAGGTAGTCTTGAACAAACAGAATTAGGAAAAGTTGAACAATCTAACAAGCATTCTAGATTCTTTAAAATAGATGACTAGATTAGACTTGAATAGGTTGGTGAATGAAACTGATACTTAATTATGTTTACCTTTGTCAAAGGGTAAGCCTATAAAGCCAAAAGATAAAGATGGTGAGAAACCCAAAGAACAAACGGTAAGGAAGCATTACTTTCAATTCTATCCTGTGCTTGCTTGTCAGTAGATTGGCTTAGTTTATTGAAATATGAATCTACCTCCAGGACCAAAATGATGGATATGAATATATTAATGTAGCATGAACTTTAATACTGTTCAGATGAAAAGGTTGATTAGTTTGTATAAAACCAATGAGAAATAAGATAGCTTCTATCTGTGATAATACTGGAAAGAACAACAATTCTTATTTTATTTATTTAAATTTCTACACTATCCATCTCACTTAGGTGATCCTGGGTGGTTTAGCTCATGAAACTTTAGGTCAAGAAACTGATCGAATTCTTTAAAAATGCAGGATTCTTATGACACATAATGAATTAGAAACCAAATAGAGCTGAGCTCTGATAGTGATAATGGAGTACTTTTACTTGCCCACCAACTTGGTGGGCATTTGGTCCCAGTGGTTGTTAACCGTTTCATATCAATTAACCCCATGTACCAGGGAAGGACCTCAGGGAGTAGGACCCAGTGGTGAGCATTAAAGAGAAGGATGGTTTTAATTTTAATAACAAAGACCTGCGGCACTTGAAAATATTTCTGCATTTTGAAAATTCTTGTTTCATTTGCTCTGTACTTTTGTACCAAATACGTTTGAAACTCACAAATGGTTGTTTGATAACCAAATTTCTGATTTTGGTTTAGAGCTTGTCTTCTAAGATGGTCTTGGAAAAGTACTTATTTTGTAGTTTATTAAAATGGTAATTATTCTTATTTCAGAAGCCAGACAGTGACTCAGCAGCCATTGATGCACTCTCTGGGGATTTTGACCATTGTGGTAAACCTGCTGTTTCACAGCCACCTTCAACAAAGGTAGGCCTCTTTTTTGGCAAGGAGACCAGGTATCCTTTAAATCAGTCTTAACATCCTGCCACATTAAGGGAGCAAAAATAACAAAAGGTAGTTTGTAAAATGGCCTTGCTTGTTTAATAAACAGCAAGTTAAATCTGCTGTTGAGCAAGATTTGATGTGTTACGTGGTTCTGAATGAATATATTTTTTAAAAGTATAATATACAATATTTGCATTCTACTTGTTGAATGCAAGCTGTATTTAAGAAAGAATCCCATTTGAAGAGTGCAAGATGACCCAAATCAGAGTTATACTACCTATTTTACCTTGCCCTTAAGGCGACAAGCAAACATAGTACTTCTGCCTCTTATTTTCTCTCCAATACCACCTTGAGTTTGGTTAGGCTGAAAAACAGGGATTGGCCCAAAGTTACCCAACCAGCTTTCATGCCTAAGGAAGGTCTAGAACTCTGTCTCCTGGTTTCTAGGCATGCACATTCACCAGTACACCATATTGCCTAAATGTGTATAATGGATCTTTTTCTATTATGCATGACAATCCATACTGATGTATCAGAAGAAATTTAACATCTTTGGTTCAACAATCTTTATTAGACCTTCATTATGTCCAAGTTTGAGTTTCAAGAATTCTTCAATAAGGAAATAGACCAGGAAAAAGGAGAAAAATACATTGAAAAATAATTTGAAAACTATCTGTGTTCTTAATCATATAGCAAAACCCATTGTAAGAGTTTTTGAAACTTGAAAGCTTATTCTCTTCTGTGTCATTTGGTTGATTGTAATAAACATGGTTAGGTCTTGCTTCTTATCGTGGATACTGTGTGAAATGAATTTATTTATTCATTTTATTCATTTATTTATGTTTTCTGTCTCTCTTGCGGTTATCCAATGAACATTTAATAGAAAAATAGTTTATAAATAGATGTTTTCTCAGTTTAATGCCACTCCTCTAAATAAGTAAAACATCCCCATTTATACTATGCTTTATACTAGAGCGCCATCTGCCTGTTTTTAGAATATGCATTTATTCATGTTTTTAATTTTGCTTGCATAATTTTATTTCCTATTTCCATGAGAATTTGAGAACTGGATTCATTTAAATTCTTTAAAATACAGAATTCATGGTTTACCTACTCACAATTATTTGCATATAGCTTTATCAAAACTCCTTCTTTTGGTAGGTTTGGTTTAATTTTTAGATAACCTGATATTTAGGTAATTAAAAATTCTACCAAATATAAGAATATATCTGAGGTTAATCCCACACTGGCTTCTAAAGCTAAGAATAGACCTGTTAAACAAATACTGTTTAAGAGTGGCATTTTACTTCTAGTTTTTTCAGGAACATGCATAAATTAACTCAAATAATGGAGCAAAGAGTTGGTTGTTTTAAATGCTAATTCAGGTTTCTTAAGAGTCAAATGGAATGAGGGAACAAGTATTAAATGCCTGTTCTTGCTTTTAGTTCTTAGTTGTAAATCTGAGTTTTATTCGTTCTCAAGAATGTCTCCAGTGCAAATGCTGCCTAAATTATCCAAAGAAAGTCTTCACTCGTCAAAAATTCAAGTTGTTTTGAACGTCTCTAATAAATAAAAGCTAATAAAGTTTTTCTCACAATAAAGCTGTGCTAAGTATAGGCTTCTTTTTGTTTGTTTGCCTCTCTAAGACAAATACAAATAGGGTACAGTTTTCCCATGTGCATGTTTATATGCCCTCAATAAAATGCAAGACTTTATTCTTACACCATAAATAAAAAAATATGCATGAACCTACATGTTTAAACATTAAGCTTTAGAAAACCTACATCTTCCATAGGAGAGAGAAAGCAGAACCAAAAAAGGGGATGCTTGGCAGGAGATCTAATTCCCTGCAATCAAGTTTTCCCTTAACTAAAGTCTCAGCAGCTCCATTGTATAAAAACATTATGCCTCTTAAACTTATATTATGGCACTATACGGTATTCTATCTTTAACAACTAGTTTTAGCTTCTCCTTTCAGTTATTCTAAACCCTTGGGTCAGATCTCCATCATATGAATTTCAGTTTTTCTGTATAGGTAATGCCTGACTTAACGATGATCCATTTAATGATGGTTGAAATAGGATAAAGTAATTGTTGACCAGTCTTCAAAGTTAGGACCATTGGATTGCCACCATAGTCATGTGGTTAAAATTCAGGCATTTGCCAAACCAGATTACATTTACAACTGGTAGCAGCATCCTGTGGTTTCCTAATCATGATTAGTGACCTTCCCAACTGGCTTTTAACAAAAAATGTTAACTGAAGGAGGCTGGATTCACATAAATGTGATTTGCTTCAGGACCATTTCTGGCCCAATTGTGGCCATAAATTAAGGACCGCCTGTATGTATGTCATGCAACTACACTTTGAAAAGATGTTATTTCTTAAAACATAAACAAGCATTTTTCTCTGTTGGGCATAGGAGGAGAAATCAAAAGGTGCTGCCTCATCTAAACCTAGGAAGGAGGAAAAGAAACCCAAAACACCCAAGAAGGTAAGAGATTGTTTATCATAACAATTCTACCTAGCGTGATTTGTTCCACTTTTGTCTCTTGTATGAGCTGGAGAATTTCTGAAGCATCTTATGTGTAATTTTTAAGCTTATTTCTCTTATCCTCTATTGTTAGTTAGGAAGCCTGATTTTTTAAATCTCATTTCATTACTATTACCTATTACTAAAATAGAAATCATTGAACCTGTTGCTGTACTCAGGTTGAGCAATGTGAAACTCTGGGGATACAAAGAAGAATGACTATAATCAATTGAAACTATACCTGGCCTGAAACGTACTTTTGAGAACATTATTTCTAAATTTCATGCAGAAGCTAATAATCCTCGGGAGATTTTATGGAACCTGCGTACATTATTTGCCTAAATTCATAGGCATATTTAATAGTAGCTACTACCTTAGTTTCTTAAACATGTAAATGGTAACCTTTTTGCTGTTTTAGATGCTTGTATTGGGGCTGGGAGGTATCAAGTCTGGAGTGACTTAGATTGGAGTGTCACCTTAGCTAACAACAACTGGAATTGCTAGTCACTAAGTGATGTGGTCATGTGTCATGCTTTATGACCATATCACTTAGCAATAGAAATTTCTTCCCAATGGTGATTAAGTCAAGGATAACCTATGTGGCAAAAAAAAAACCAACCATTTGGTGCCACGGCTCTGATCAAATGTTGAATTTCTAGATACATGAAAGTACCAATTAACTTTAAGAGAAAAGGTTTTAGGGTGTGAAAAGCTTTTTACCCCAATCTCTGGTTTTTCATAATTTTGTGTATTTCAAACTCACCCCCTACCCCAAGTCTTTATTTACCATTTTTTAAATGACCTGACTAACACATCATACGTTACTATGGTTTGATTAACCTTGTTCTATTGACAGAACTTCAGTGAATATGCTAAGCCAAAGCCACCCACCCCCAAGACATAATTCATAACCGAATATGTGAATTCAGTGTTTACTACATGGATGCAATAACTAATGTCATCATTCTTTTTTTCTCTCTTTTAAGGCAAAGGAGCAATCTTCCACTGCAAAATCTGAAAAACAAAAAAAAAGTTAAATGTCATCAGGTAAGGCAGTCCTAAATTACCTATCATATATAATATGCATGTGATTCAGAATGAATTAACATTTAGAAAATCTGTAGTTATAAACCCTGACGTCAGGATAGGTTTTTCACTATTTCAGAGATTAGTTTGACTCATAGCACACATCCTGATGTCCTAAAAAATATTTCCCGACATGGGGCCTTCTTTGTAAGATGTCCTCTTACATCTTTCCCATTAGGGATCCATTGTTGTACACCTGAAGTAACAGATTGGATAACCTACAAGATGCATCAGCCCCTTTTTGCAGTCCCTGGAGGCCTCTCCTGAAAATATCAGCACCAAAATACAGAGGCGCATTTTCTCCTTGTTTCTTACAAACAACAAGTAAAATTTGATCATTCACAAAAGAAATAAGCTTGCTCTCTCTGGTGCTAATAGATTACTGCCATAATCCTTGAAGTTGGAATAAATTGTTTTAAAAAACATATTCTCTTTGTGACTGTTGTTGGCTGTACCTGAGCTAATTTTTTCTACAGACCTCGGGTTAATTTTGAAGCACACTGCAAAAGATAAATTCAGAACTACAGTAATTCCTCTTTCCCAGCCACTTAGGAAGAATGAGAGAATGCGTGTGCCCACTGACACCATCCAGCCTTTGCTTAAGCCCCACCTGGCTCCCCAATTAAAAAAAAAAACCTTTGGGGTTTTTTTTTAAACGTCTGTTAGCCTTTTTAATGAAACACCAGTTTTTACTTTTAGGAGCAAAGCAAATTTGATTAAACAAGGAAATTATGTTCAGTAAGAGGATGCTATTTATATGAAACGTCATAGATGCAATGTTATGTTCTCATATCCTGGTTTTTTGTTTTTGTATCGAGTTACAAAGTCGAGATGAACAGCTCTATACATTCTACATTATTGGTTAGTTTAAGTTTAAGTCAATCCTGTTTATCCTGCTAATCTGGATATTTTAGTTTTTTGTTTTAAAAATTCTTGCCTCAGATGTTGAATGTTATGACGCTTCCTTTTAAGAATAGAATATATTTTTATCTTTTCAGAATGTTTATCACCAGTGTGAAAATTCTTTATTTTGATGGGCAGCTGCATTTGAACAAAAGCAGTTTTGCAAAAAGATAGCATCTTGGACATTTTATGGTATTGGGCTATGTTGGCATGCAAAGCATTTATTTTGCTATTTTCAAGGATGAACTCACATTTTCTAGACACTTACTTTATTGTCTGTATTATTGTCATTTTCTTAAGTTTTGAGAAGAAAAGAATGCTTTATATTTGTAAGAAAGATATTTCTTATGGATTTAATAGGAGTGAAATATGCAAAATTTTGCACATAATCTACCCACAGTGCCTGTAAATCTCAGTGAATCTATGCTAGTTTGTTATAAAAAGGAATGCTTTAATCATGAATTTGGTTGCCTTCTTAGGCCACTTGCCTATGAGTACTTTTGCTGGAGAATACTTAGGAGAAAATGAGTAAATAGTTGCAAAGTTTTCAAAATGGGAGCAGAGTAGAAGCTTCTACATTGCAGCCTTGGCTTCTTATCAAATAATGAACAGTGCCAACCTCTAAAACTTGCATCATATACAAAGCATTTGTGCTAAATCTGTCATTGGCTTTCTGAGAAGGATATAGTACTACATCCAAACTTACAGAGAAAACTGGTACTTTTCCCACCAACCCTCTGTCCCAAAACTGTTCTATACTATCTGCTTTACTCTGAGCAATATGTAACACAAGAGCTGAATATATAGGATGGCATAGTAGTACCTATCCATGGAATTGAGAACATGCAAAGAATCCTTATCCTAGTGCAGTGTTTTTTAAACTTAGCAATTTTTGAGATGTGTGCCTTTCAATTCCTTTAATTCCCCACCCAGCTATTCTGGGATTTGAAGTCCACACATCGTTGTCAAGTTCAAGAAACACTGTCCTAGTGTATAGATATACAGCACAGCTGACTTCAGAATAGTTCTTAATCAGATTTCAGTGCTTCCCTTTCTTTAAGTATTCCATGCAGGGTATGTGAGAGATGGATATAGTTCCAGATTCAGATGTGCTTTGAAATCTCTCTACCCACTTGCATGTTAAAATTATCACACCTGTTCTTAGGCAGCTGACTCTAAAAATAAACCAACATTAGTTGCTCCAGGAATCTTAGCTGTGTGATTCCTTTTCACCTGCATGGGGATTAAAAGAAAGAGCATGGTGTTTTCTATCACGATGTTTACTTTTTTCAAATGGATTCAATAAAAGATTTCCTTGTGGATTACATCTTTCATACTGAAGACAATGAGACTGTCCTTAATTACATGTAATGTCAATACTGAACTGTTCTTGACTGTGGCACACTAATAAACATTTTATGTATTACTTTATATTTGTTATTTTGTATTCTGTTGCAACCTGAATTCTATTGAAAATACCTTAAATATGCTGTTATATCTTCTCAATTCCTATTACCTAATCCTTAGGCATACACATTTCACAGACCAGTCCAACCTTGCTTTTATGTACTGCTATGGATTGTGGATTTTTCCCATACTTTGCCACTAGGAATTGTGTCTTAATTATTGAAATTCAATGCTACTCAACTATAAATGATCAAATTTAAAATAGTGCAACTTATTTTGGAGGGTAATACTCTGCCATTTTATTTCGCCGAGAATACTAATATTTCAGCATATTTTAATGCAGAGAGGTCTTTGGAAATGATACATTCCAAGCCAAAAATACACTTAACTTTACTCCCAGAAATCCAGAATTATTATAGTGGTAAAAACTGTACTGTTTTCTTGCCTTTAATTTGTTTTCCACAAGCCCCAACTTAGCCCAAGTAGAATAATTTTAAATATATTAAGGAACAATCCTGTTGCAGATATTTCTATCCATTTATAGACAGTATGTATAGTTTTGAGAACTTACTTCTGTCAATTCTGAATCAATAGTTGACATACAATTTCATACTTTGCTATTAATCTGTAACCATGTCTTGATTTTTTCAAGGTTCTTATCCATCCACTGGATATTTTCCTCAATTGTTTCTATTGCTTGTTGAACAGCACGGAGCTCTGAAGTTTTTTTGTCCATTGAGCTGAAATAGTTTTTTACCTGTTGAGGAAATACATAGAGAAATACAACTGATTCTTGCAGGACTCCTACCAAGATAGCAACAGAAAACTAGTTTTCTTAAATAGACTTATTACTGAATACCTTATTTATTTAATTTAATTTAATTTAATTTAATTTAATTTAATTTAATTTAATTTAATTTAATTTAATTTAATTTAATTTCTATACCACCCTTCTCCCGCAGGACTCAGGGTACAGCCCTGAGTCCTGCGTACAGTACAGCCAACTAAAACACACAAATGACAAATATTAAAAACAATTAAAAATATTAGTTTGGCAATAACTTAAAACCCCCAATTAAACAATACCAGTTAAAATTCCAATTAAAACAATCAAATTTAGACATTAAAAGGGGTTAGGACAGCCCAGCCTGATGAAACAAATGCCTGCTTCCTTCCCTCCCCACCCTCTGTTCCATTTTTATCTTCCTTTTATCTTCTCTCCCTTCTTTCTTTCTTTCCTTCTTTTCCTTCCTTCCCTTCTTCCTCTTCCTCCTTTCCATAAAAAATGCAACCTGGGCTCGAACTGCAGGCAGGGGCTGTGGGAATGAAGGAGGAGGAGGAGGACGGAGAGAGGGAAGCAGGCGAGGTCCCCTCAACGCAGCCTTACAGGAAACTGGCAGTTAAGAGGTAATTCCGCTGTGAGGCTCCATCTCATCTTGGATGCGTCCCTGACCTCCCAGATAGATCAAAGCTTCATTTCTCTGACAGCGACAAGACGACGACGTGGTTTGCCACGGGCTTTCTGCCGCTCCCACTGAATCTCTTTTGTCTTTCAACTGCGCCCGATAGCTACGAGTATATTTTCAAGGCTGAACAGGTAGCCAAGGAAAGGCTGTCTTTTGACATTTTCAGTAATCCCGTCAAGCCTGTGGTTAAAATGGCGCGATGGCGGGGGGGGGAGTCACCCGCTCGCCAGCAGAGAGCCTGCCTTCTCCACATATGCGTCCTGTCAGGTCCAGAGGATGCCCAATTGTTGAAATGCGATGCAGTGAAATGGATGCCGAAGCATTAAGCGGACGTCTTAACCTGTTGAAACGCCTCGCCCTCCGAAGAGCTCAGGGAAACCTCCGTCACTGTTGTGCGGAGGCCGAGATTCGGAGGTTGTGTTTTTATTCCAGAATTTGTGGCTCAAAAATCTTCGCCTACCCTGTGGACAGACACTAAAAGCACTAGCAACATAGCTCATATCTCAGAGAAGACACCCCCACCCCAAAAAGTCCCCCACATGTGAAAGGAATCGTGGTTAGATGATAGGCCTGTCTACGGGAAGTGCTCTTGGGAAACTGGATATGGAACTGCTAGTCTAGAGAAAAGAAGGACTGTGCGGGACATGATAGCAGGATTCCAGTTTTTGACGGACTGCCACAAAGAAGAGAGCGGGTCAAATTAGTCTCCAAAGCACCAGAAGGGAGGATAAGAAACAATAGATGGAAACTAATCAAGGAACCTCTATACCGCCCTGAGTCCTTCGGGAGAAGGGTGGTATAGAAGTCTAAAAAATAAATGAATGAATGAATGAATGAATGAATGAATGAATGAATGAATGAATGGAAAGAAGCAACCTGGAACTAAGGAGAAACCTCCTAACAGTGAGGACAATCAACCAGTGGAACTACTTGCCACCAGAAATTGTGGCTGCTTCATCACTGGAGGTTTTTAAGAAGAGACTACTAGTCTGAAATGGTATAGGGCAGTGGTAGGCAAACTTGGCTCGTTCACACCCTGTGGACTTCAACTCCCAGAATTCCTGTCAGCTTGAACTAGAAGACCTCCATGGTCCCTTCTAGCTCTATTCTGATTGATTGATTGATTGATTGATTGATTGAAAAAGGTCATAAGAGCCTTGGTGGCGCAGCGGCTAAAGTGCTGTTAAACGTACTGCCAGCTGCCTGCAATTACTGCAAGTTCAAATCTCCCCAGGCTCAAGGTTGACTCAGCCTTCCATCCTTTCGAGGTAG
>JANHZT010004915.1:112805-124182 GCA_032468215.1 Stegonotus admiraltiensis
GGCCGGTGGGAGGTAATTGTCGGCAAAAGGCGATCTTGTAAGTACCTAGGTCCTAAGCCATGGAGTGCTTTAAAGGTAGTAACCAACACCTTGAAGCGCACCCGGAAGACTACTGGAAGCCAGTGCAGCTTGCGCAGGAGAGGGGTCACATGGGAGCACCTTATTGCTCCCATAATCCCCCGTGCGGCCGCATTCTGGACCAACTGGAGCCTCCGGGTGCACCTCAAGGGGAGCCCCATGTAGACAGCATTGCAGTAATCCAGGTGGGAAGTGACGAGAGCCTGAGTGACTGTGCGTAAGGAGTCCCGATCCAGAAAGGGACGCATATGTCATGGGATGGCATTCAAAACTATTCCGTCATGCTTATCTCTCCTTTCTCACTATGCCTTCAACCAGAAAGGAGTTGAAAATAAAAAATATATTCCAGTTGACAAGAGGAGAAGGAGCCTGGTTAGTGATGAGACACTCTCTTCAGAGAGATGGATCATTCGCATATGCCTCCATTCTCTGGATGGTCATGAATAGTTGCATTTCCCCCCTCCTTTCTCACTGAGTCAGCAGCTATCTCAGAAGTACTCATTCTCAAGCCCCACTCATTTCCAAATGAAAAATGTAGGAAGACATACAAACAAAATGTAATAAATTGGGTGTATTACCGGAAGTGTTGACAATATACCACTTCAAAACTAGACTTGTATACTTAATGCATGCTGTCAAGCTATAAACTATTTCTGCAATAACTAAGCATAACACAGATTAAAAAAGTCAATGAGGGGAGGGAATACGGTGCTGAACACAGCCCTCCTCCATCTGCATTCAAGCAATAACTCTCAAACTGCAAGTACGATGCTCTGCAAGGATCATGTTCACATTGAGAATGTGCTTGCGTGCTCATTTCAAGGATGCTTCTTTTCTTATTCAAATCAGTCATTTGGAACACAATCAGGATATTTTACAACACAGAGAAATAAAGACTAGTTCATTTGAGTTTTAAAAGTTATAACATTTTGTAGTGCCAGATGTCATGTCAGGCAAATTTTGCAAGGCCTACTGTCAGGCACAAAAACCAGGTCCACATGTGAAGGTTCAATTTAACTGTTATTGTTAATAGCCTACGCACAGGAATCTTCTCGACTAACAGTCAATGTCTGATTACAGGTAGATAAGGGTCAAGGTCAGCCAGGTTGTGGGGGGTTGGACTTGGTTTGTTTATGGTTATTTCGGCTGACTCCTTTTTTCATCCCTTTCCTAGTTCTGCCAGTCCTCCTACACCTAAATTGGTTACTAATTTGTTTCCAGGTACAATTGAAGGTTCTAGTTTTACTTATAAAGCCCCACATGGCTTAGCAACTGGTGAACTTCAAGGCTGCCTTTTTCAACTACAATTAACCCTCTACCCTGAGAAACTGCTTTTGGCCCCAATTTTCATGAGGGGAGGTGGCTTGGCAAACTAGAAAATGCTGTTTTTCTATCAACCCCCATATGCTTAGTTATGAACTCCTAGAAGGTAATGAAACTGTACTCTTCCAGAGGGCCTTTGGAATTCTGTAACTGGATTTTGTTACTGTATTAATTAATTAATTGAATAGTATCGTGCTTTATTTCTTGAAGTGATTTTGATCTGCTGATGTTATAATGATGTTGTGTTTTTTGTTGTAAGCTAGCATGAGTCAATTATTTGGAGATATATATACACATGTGTGTGTGTTGATTAGAATAAGTTTAGTGCAGCCAGCTGTGTGACCTTGAGCCAGTTACTCTTTCAGCCCTAGGAGAAGACAATGGCAAATCCCTTCAAAAATGTTGCAAAAGAATGCATGAACTTGTCTATACAATTGCTATAAGTCAAAACTAGTTTGAAAGCACAAACATATGTATCTTTATATACACAAACACAAAACTAAACATTATTATATATTCTTACCAATTTGATTTTCTCTATATATAAATGGTTTGCACCGATTTAAGATAAAAAATATTGTGTCACATTTACTTATATAGACTGTCAAAGTTATATTTACCTCAGCAAGTTGTTCCTTTGTGGAATACTGATTTGTTATGTCAGTAATCATGTGTGCAAGTGAGTGTGAGCCAAGGTCAAATCTACAAGAAAAACAAACAAAACCAACAGCAAACATCAACAGAGTAAACAGTTTTGTAGGCTTCCTCAAAACAAAATAAAGTGCAAGAACATGAAGGTCATACATACTTTTTTACAAGTTTCTGCCAGTTTTGTTTTAAAAACTTCCAAGCTAATTGATATCCATAAGGATTCCTTCCAACACTAGTAACTATAGAAGGAAGTTCCTGAGTCTTTATGATGTCATCTTGCAATGCTTGATCCATTAGCCTAAAAAGAACACGATCAAACAAGTTTTTCAATTAAACATGGATAAATGAAATATGTGCAGAAATTTAAGAAAATTATATCCCTTATTGAAGAGAGCAAGGAGTACAACAAATAATGCAGCTTTTTAATTTGTTCTCTCATTGATTCACTCAGTAAGTGCATGGCTAGTACTCCCCCAAAGTAATGATATTCTGATTTTCTTGTCTAGCCCCATCTTGGCAATATTGTTTCACAAAACAATAATTGATTTATCCCATGTTTCTAAGTGGCCTACATGCAAATATATCAGTTAAAAACAGTCATTTATTTGGAAGCTTCTTTTGTCTTTTAATATATGTAAAGTAGAATATATGCACAACATAAAGAAAGTTGATGTTTTGAAAAAGCTGATTGTGAATATGGATTAACATATAAAGACTTGCTAGTACAGGAAAATAGGGAAAATAACTGACTGCAGAGGGATTTAGTTTTCAATAGTTTTAATATGTGCAATTAAAATATTTAGTATAGATTTTAATAGGACCAGGAATAGAATGAGATAAAATAAATAATTTTTTGTTGAGATCCAAAATGGAGGAAAAGCAAGTTAAAGGGTCTGAAAGTCCCTGAAAGTTCAGTGCAAATGTTTTAAAAATGATGTACCATTGTTGCATGACCCCAGAAAATTTGTCTTAAGATGTATAAAGATACTTCTAATCACTGTTGGAAATGTGAAAAACATGAAAAGACATGTTCTCATGCATGATGTCAAAGAGCAAAAACATACTGGACACAAATGCATAAACAATACACATGGTGATCCAGAGTGTTTGAAAAACTAATATTCAGATAAAATTGGAACTTTACTAGGTTTTATGAACTATCAATTAGAAAAGGCTTATGGATGATTGGTCTTATATAGAGTAACTTTGAGGTTATTATATACACAAGGATAGAAGACTACAGGAAGTCCTCAATTTGCAACCATTTGGTTAGTGACCGTTTGAAGTTAAAACAATACTGAACAAAGAGACTTATGACCATTTTTCACACTTACAAGTGTTGCTACATCACCATGTTTACATGATCAAAATTCAGATGCTTGGCAACTGGTTTGTATTTGTGATGGTTGAAGTATCCTGGAGTCATGTGATCACCTTTTGCGACCTTCTGACAAGCAAAGCCAATGGGGAAGCCAATTTCACTTAATAAATGTGTTACTAATAACAACTGCAGCGATTAACGTAATAACGGTGACAAGAAAGGTTGTAAGATGGGGCAAAACTCAACAACTGATTTGCTTAGCAACAGAAATTCTGGCCTCAATTGTGGTCATAAGTGGAAGACTATCTCTTCAGAAACATCAGTAATGGATGAGTGGATTATAAAGATGGCTGAGTTTACAGAAATGGCTAAATTGACTTGCATGATTAAGGAGGGAACTACAACTAATTGTAGTTTAGACTGGAAACACTGTTTAGACTTTTTGCTGACAATGAATAAAACTGAATGGTTGATATTTGTTTGCGGGAAGAAAAGAAGTATGATATACAATATGGGAGGGTACAGATGGTAATTGCTATGTTTATAACCTCTGCAAGGAAGATTTTAGTCATTTTAGACATCTTGCTTTTTATTTATTCATTTTTCTACCCTTTTCTAATATTTTTCTTTCTATGTTTCCGTAGTTTTTAAAATCTTTGTAAAACCTTTTAATAAAAATTATTTATAAAAAAGCTAATTGTAACTGTGGAATAGCTTTTTTATGAAATAAAATTCTACTGACAAAAGATAAATAAATATTAAACAGGGCAAAAGATAAAGATGAAGAAAATATAGTCTGGGACAAAAGAATAAAAGCTCTTGTTCAGCTGTTTCCTACTTGGTATTTAAAAAATTGTCAATTGTTCCTTGTTCCATCCAAGCTTGAGTTGCCTACTGACCCCAAAGTAATAGTAATATCAAACTGCATTTCTCTGCATTTAACATGTGCAATTAATGTATAATTAAACAATTATAGTTTGATTATAATTGTTGTTCCCCAGAAAGTTATTGCATAACTATTAAGTGATCACGGAAATGTAAGAAATGCGTATGGAGAGAGGTATAATGTTAATATATGAGCTAGTTCCTTTGAATTTAAAATCACCCATGTTACTTGAAGAATGCTTACCACTGAAGCTTTTCTTTGTTTTGGCTCAGACACAGTACAACTTCAATCTGATTCTTTTCAGAATCGAATTCAGGTAACTGATACTTGCTGAAAAGGAAATCCCAGTTTTCATCTGTTTGTATTCCAACAGCATATACTGCCATCTTAATGTTATTCGGCAATCTGTAACAAATTGTGCTCATATTATTCTCTGAGAAAGGAATATTAAACTACCGCTATTTATTTGATTCAGTTTGCAAAAGTATATCTCCCACCAAGCAGGATTACAAGACCCCTGAATGGATGTCTTCTTCCTGAAGACAGAAGGATATTGTTTAAGCACCCTAAAAAAGTGAAATACGTACTTCAGAGTTCCATCTGAGTCCTTCCATTTCATGAAGTACTCTTGTGCCTTGTCTACACATGGTTTGTATTTACGTACACATGCAAACACAAGTAGGGAGGTTCGAAGCATTTGCTCAGACACGGTACCTTCATCATCCCAAGACTGTTTGTCAATCATATTTTTAAACAGATTTACTATGTATGCCTAGAGTGATTTGTGAAATAATAAAATAAGGTTGTAATAAATGTAAATCAATATTTAATTGCAACTAACAATCTTGTTATTCAATCAAAAGTCATATTGCTTGTATCTTTCATAAACCACAAACAGAAAGCTGGATAGGATGCATACTCCCTATGGTTTAAGGAACAATTTCCTTTAATAACAACAACAACAAAAAATTGAAATTATTTCATATACGTGATCTTGTTTATAAAATTGTAATCATACAGAGCATATGCATGCCTATGCATTGTTCTTAGAATAGTCATAACATCACTGTAGTCTCTACAAAGAGAAGAGATTCCAATAAAAGAGAACATCTGTAGCTCAGGGTTGAACTGTGGAGTCCTTGGCTCTGTCTGAGTTTGTTGTTTGCTTGAAGATGTTTCATTACCCAACTAAGTAACTTCATCAATGCTTTGGGGATTATTAAAAGACATTAAAAAGAAGGGATAAGGAAAGGGATAGGTAACATTATCAGTGCTTTAGGGATCACTAAAACATTAAAGGAAGGGATTGTCAAAAAAAAAGTAATTGAAAACTCATGCCTTGCAGCTTTCCCCTATATTTACTACTTTTATTTGCCAAACTATAAAGGAATGGAAGATACTCCACTGACTCTGTCTAGGCCCAGGAAACTGTTCAAGAATGAACATAGGTGTGTATGTTTTTTTAAAACTCACAAGTAATTTGATTTCTTGAAACTGAGAAGCAGACAATCCTTTAGAGCAGAGTTTCCCAACCTTTCCAGGTTGGCCAGGGGGAGGGAGGGGAAGAGGGGATGGTTTGTGTGAGGGCAGTTGTGTGCACACACAGCTTCATTTGTGTGAGCGGCAGGCATGTGAGTGGGGTGTGAACCCCGGGGCCCACCGCTTGCAAGAGTAGGGCTCGCATGAGTTGGTTGTGCTCATGTGGCCTGGTTGTGAATAAGCCACAGCCAGGGCCCACAGCTTGGGAACCCCTGATTTAGAGACACAGAATTATAGGATCGAAAAGACCATTCAGGTCTTCTACCCCAGCCATCTGCCCAGGGTAGGAACATTGTTATGCCACACCAATGATTGTCCAGGCTTTACTTGAAAACCTCGAGTGTTGGAGCTCTCATGACTTCAAGGGGCAGGCTGTTCCATTGCTTAACAGCTCACAATCCTTACCAAAATAAATACAGCATTCAATAATATTTAGTATTACATAACATGTAATTTAGTACGTTATAGATTAACCGACTGTATCTTTATTTTGAAGAGTATTCTTACCCAATTTCCTATTTTCGTACATTTTCTAAAGAGAAAAAAATAGCTGGAGGTTTATCAGCTGATTTTATATCTAGGAGGAGCTCTAGTTAAGGTAATTTAACTAAGAACATATTCCAATAGAGAGCTTGTCTAGTAACACTGTTAACTGGAATGTGTTTATACGGCTGTTAACAGTGGTTACAGTGCTGATGACAACTGAAAAGATCTAAATCCATCACCTGACTTGAAACCTTATTGGCTAGCATTAGCCAAGCTTATGTCATATTGTTATTATTGTAGGGATAAAATGGAATTTCATAGGTAGTCAGTTTCAAAATTTAGACATCTGTCCAATAAATCAATGCTGATGACAAATGTTGATGATCAATCCTGATCTTTGAATACTTTGCCAATATGTTAGTTTGTGTGTACGTATTTATGACTTACTACCATGATGAGTAAGCACCATTACTGTGGTAGTAGAGAACTACCAGCATTCTACAAAGAATACTCCATCTTGGAATTTTTAAGTTTAAAAAGAAACAAAATAAAATTCATTTCATTTAGCATAGAACTTATCCACTGATTATTTAAAAATCTACGTAAGTTTTCAGTTTTCAGTTTTCACTCTTAACTCTTTCTTATTTTACCTTTAATTGTTGTTCTGTGTCACTTATGTTTGTCTTCTCCAGCAGTTTATACAAAGGGACTAGCTCATTCAGTCCTTGATATACAGGAGTAATTTCAGATTCATGTTTTAGGTATAATGTTAAATCAAGAGCTTTTTCAATTGACAGTTTTCCAGCACTGAGGAAATAGAAAATACGTTTTAAAAAATAATATTTTTGTAGGGTCTTAATCATCTTCCCTATAAAATTTCTAATTAACAATGTATATTAACCAAATACATTTTAGTTTTTTCTTTTTACCATGGTTGAACATAAATTTGTAATCAGGTTAAAACAATAGGTATCTTTTTGTAATGATGTATTTGTCTAAAAAAGCAAACTAATGTTGTGTTCTAAATAGTAAATGCATTGAAACTAGGCTAGTGATGACAGCTGGTACATTACAGCTTCTCCCATGAAAGAGCTCTAAATTCTTGAACAATAGCTTCACTGGTACAGGTAGTCCTTGACTTACAACAATTTGTTTAGTGACTGTTCAAAGCTACAATGGCACTGAAAAAAGTAACTGATGGCTGCTTTTCACACTTACAACCATTGTAGCATCCCCTTGGGCACATGATCAAAATTTGGATGTTTGGCAACTAGTTCATATTTATGACAATTGCAGTGTCCTGGGATCATGTGATCTGCTTTTACGACATTCTGACAAGCAAAGTCAATGAGGAAGCCAGATTCACTTAACAACCGGAGTTACTAACTCAACTGCTGTGATTCACTTAACAACTGAGGCAAGGAAGGTCATAAAAGGGGTTAACACTCACAAATGTCTCACTTTACCACAGAAATTTGGGGCTCAATTGTGGTCAAGGACTACCTATATAGCTCTGTGGCCTTCAATAAACTTTCAGCTCAGTTTTCATCTACAGTCGCAAGCTTTTTATACAATGTTTTATATGGCCTTGGATTATCCTTACATCCCTTGGCACAATTCTCAACTAGGGAAATTATAACAATACAAGGGTGCATAACATGTCTGACATTCTAACTATATTTCTCAATATACGACAGCTATTTCCTTTCTTAGCTCATGATGTGCCCTATCTTTGGATACATTCAAATATTCTGTATTACTTCAACCAGTGCCTCCTGCACAAATGTGGAATATGCTTGTTTCTCAGGGAAAGATCCATCTTTCTTTTAAAGAAATTAAATGAGGGGCTTCTTACAGCAGGCATCCATGCTTGCTTGCTTATTTAATTCCTTCCTTGCCCCAGTCCTCAGATATTAGGCATGTGCAAATCTTTTAACTCTTACCTCACCAGCTGGAATGCATTGTTAATGAGGCTTGCTCGATCATTGCTGCTTATTTTTTCATGATTGTCTTTTAACAGGCGAATTAGAGAATCCCAGCCATGATCTCCATAATGCACAATATAATAACCATTCATTCCTACGTTAAATTTTATCCACTCCACTTCTTCTGGGAGGACTATGGCATCTAAAATCAAAATATATCACAATGCACAGTAACACCTGATTTATTTACATTCATCACATCATTAAAAATAAGGATTTTTGCCACATTCTTTTTCGAAAGCATACGTTCAATATGCTTTGTGGATATGCACCTGATTTTTAATGACTGAAAAGGTATCACAATCCTAAAATCCAATATTCCCTAGGTTTTGAACTCTTCCAAAAATGTATTAATGTATCAATAACTGATTGAAATATATATTTAAAAGAATTATGCAAAATGCTTTGTGAACAAAAAAATAAATAAAGCAACCTCACAATTTCATTTGCAATCCAGTCTCTGTTCCAAGTCATAATGGTACATTTTAGGCTTGGATCAACCTAAACATTTGTACTATGTTTTGACTATGAAATATTTTGCACACATCTGTTGTTAATGTTTGAAATCTTATGTAGGTCTCCATGACTTGAGTTAAACTTACTTGTTTTGGTTGTCAGCAAGAACCTCTGAACGTCATTACATTTATTGGTAAGATATGTCAATGGAATGTGCCACAGACTCCTAAAAACAAAATCAACACTATGATTTTTGAAACAGATTGAATGATTTTTAAACAGATAAAATGAATGCATTTTAAAAAAAACACTGAGTTGCATTACTTTGAGGGATAGAGGTTAAAAACATTAACCTAGGAAATAGTATGTAGTAATAAGGACATATTTAGGAAGGTGAAAATAAGGTTATGTTCCTAAAAAATATTTAAATGGTTGATTCAACCTTTCTCCCATGTTAATGACAATTATTACTGTTTAAATAGCTATCTAATGTTTACTCTGGAGTAAATTGAATGAATAATTTTCTGTAAGAAAGATATATATGCATGCATTTGTCTACTTAGCTTCCTAAGAGCTAAAAACATCATATGGATTCCTAGAGAGGAAGCAGATTCATCAAATAGTTTCGTAGAGAGGAAGCAGGGAGAATATGACGCTTCACAACAGCTGCCTAACTTTTGCAAAAAGTAACCCTTCCAACTGTTTGCTGTTGGTTTTTTGCCGAGAGACAAAGCTCTTTTACAAAACTGTTTCATCAATTCCTGTCATTCCTAAGCAATTGCAGGCTTGGGTTGCTTAGCTTAGCAGGGGCCAGAGCAGAGAGGCAGAATTAATGTAAGCAGAACGTGCTGGCTCTGGCAAGTGAGAAAGCCAAATGTGGGCCATGTACAAGTATCTCTCCACATTGGGACTGAAAATCCTACTCATAGGGAGGATTTTCAGTGTCAGAGTGACGCTTTGCAGGGCTTGCCTTGCTGAAGCACCCAATGTCCCTTATCTTCAATTCCATCTACTTAACAACACATGAGATCGCTTAACAACTGCAAGTGGGAGAGTCAGAATTGCAATCGTTGAGCGAAGCAGTAAAATGGTGTCTTGCTTAATGACTGCTTCGCTCAATAACCCAGATTCCAGTGCCAATTGTGGCTCTAAATCAAGACATATCCATGTCATGAAGTAGAATCAATATAAAATATAATCAGGAACAAGTCTCATTAGTTCATTATTACCCAGCTGATGAGGAAAAAGTAGGTTTTTTTGAATAACGTTCTTGTTGTAGATGGACATTTTTCCCTTCAATAGTAACTGTCACTAGAGGAAATCCTTTCTGGAGTGTCCATGTATTCATCATTGCCTGCACATCATGGAGCACAGCTTTGGTCCAGTGCTACATATAAGTTACAAAAATATGAATAAAAACATAGGTATGTACATTGATAAAAAAAGTAATAGTCATAGAAATTAAAAAATACAAGTGTGCCATATTTTAATCATTCGCAAAGTCATCAGTGTAATGTCCTCAACTGTGATATTCTTTTCAGCATAAGGAAGCAATGTTTTAATGATAATTCTTTATTTTTGTAAGAATCAAGTAATATCCCTAATAAGTTCGAGTCTTCATTTTTATTTTCAATGATCTATGTACCAAAGGAACAAGACTTCTCTTTGAATTATTTTTGTAGCTATACAGTTTTAAACAATGTCCCAACTCAGTTAATACAAGAAATTATTTGCTACATGGAGAAAAAGTTAAACTTGTGTACTTCTGCCTTTTCTTCCCCTTCCACATCAGCAAAGTAATGAAGCTTAATAATTTATTATATTTTAATCAGCTGTAATTTTCCAAATAAGTTGATGAACTTTTAAAAATTCAGTTTAAACAATGTTTTATTTAAATTATGTTTTAGGAACAAAACCAGTGCATTCTTTTTTTTAAAAAAACAGCAACAACTTATGTGGCCATGAAAGAAATCTCAAGGTTTACCATGTTTCTTTCATTGGAAATTTTTAATTTATATTAGAAGAGAACTAGAACAATATGTAACTGTAAAAAAAAATCATAGCTGTAAGGGGATCCATAGCATTTGTTATGTTTTGCCTACATGCTAAAAAATTATTTGTGAAAACAACCTGATAAAACTACAAGCTTTTTGAAAGAAATGCTTGCTACGAATACAATCCAAAACAAATGTATGTGATTCTTTAAATATTTCAGAACACTCCATCTAGAATATCTTAATTCATAGATTGGTGGTTTTTCACTTAGGCATTAGCTTTTGTCAAAATGACTGCATACTAGCAATCAGTTTTACTGATTGAAAACTTTGGTCTCCAAATATCAAGTTGTTGTACAATGCACCTTTAGTGTTATGTAAAACAATTCAAATCCATGTTTGAACTTGAAAGATTCTGTTCCAAGTTAGAAACAGCTGTTTTGACCTCAAAATGGAGTCACTTTGAGTTCAGTCTTTTTCAGAATAGTTGGAACAGTACTCAAATGGTCCAGTAGATAAGACTTAAAATATTCTATTCCAACTGCCTTACAAATGAAAAGAATGTATCACAACTTCAGTGACGTAATATGGATAGCTGCCTAGAGTTGCTGGACAATGAGATAGGCAGTACACATATTAAATAGAAAAAAAAAGAAAG
>JANHZT010004919.1:0-7500 GCA_032468215.1 Stegonotus admiraltiensis
GGAATTCTGGGAGTTGAAGTCCTGCAGGCTTAAAGTTGCCAAGGTTGGAGACCCCTGACCTATAGCACAAACTATGATGGGCCTTTTTCATACAGCAACATCAATGTTTTTATGACTGGCAGTGAGCAAACTGAGCTACCGGACTAATGTCTAGGGATCACACGCAAAGTGTCTTCAAACAAAAGACAAATCAAACTTATGAAAATGCTTTTTGCTTTTGCTCTATTAACTATAGCAACAAATAATTGATACTCTTTTTTTTTCCATCCAGGAATGGATTTTCTCAGCATGAGAACCATGGCTTACTAAAGACAAGTCTGCATATCCTTGCATGCAGACTTAAGCCAGGAGATAGAGAGCTTCCTCTCGAGGACCTACTCAGGTACCAGAAAAGAGTCATGCAACTTCTCACAAAATGCGAAGGACTTGGTAGGACTTAACATTTATCAATACTGTATATCAAAGACCTAGAATTCACAAACATTTTTTTTTCATTCACTCTTCCAAAAGAAGCTAAAAGAAAAACAAGATCAGGAATGCACTATGGGACTAATTATGAACAAGAAAAACTCAATGTAATGTTTAGGTCTACTAGTAAATTATATTTTCATTTCCTTTTTCTCCTGTATCCTGCAGTCACAGTTTCCAGTATTTACTGAATTTTCAGCAAAGCATTCCCAATATTTTCTGTGCATTGAGTCTTACCCAGCTTCTGCTTGTCATTGCTGAAAAATCTGTGGCCAATTCGAAAAGCAAAGAAATAGGTAACATATGGAATTTCCTTTTATTTCTATTGCACATCAATATTTTGGAAGGATTTATTTTGTATTTCTGAGAATTTTATAACTGTAGCATCTATAATTCCAACAGAAGAAACATAATGTATGTGTTATGGACACTGCGGACAATCATTCTTGATAATAGGGAGATGCAGTATAAATTCAATAAATGAATAAAATAATTTAATTGAAAATAGGTAAAGCTCAGTTTCCCTCCTTCATAATTGATGGGCCTAGTTGAAAAATAGATATAGCATGATAGGACTGCAAGTGTTGCTGAATTTTTAATACCTGAGATGCTTTGGGTTTATCATTGTTATAAAGACGTTAACTCAAAATTTTATTAAAGTTAGCATATAATTCCTCTCAGAACAAATCTTAGTGAGCAGCCATATGTAGCATTCCTTCTTGTTCTTTGACAGGTTCCATCACAAAAGGTTTCCTTTGCCAATCTTGGATGCAGCCGAGTGGAACTCGTCAGAAGGGCCCCCAATTTAATGATGCTCTCCATGCTTTGCTGACGTAAGACTGTTTTTCTTTTGGTGCTGTTGTGATTCACTTCTTTTCAAAGGCAACCCAACAAATAAGCAATTTCCTTAACCATGTTTAAAATACCTCATTGCCAATTGCACAGAATAAACACTTTAGCAGTATAAACTGCAGGATCTTTCTAGCACTGTTTTCTAAATTTTCATCTGAAAAGCATGGCAATTTGATAAGATTTGACAGTGTCATACTTTGTTATTATCAGCCAATACTATTTTTCAGCAAAGAACTAAAATGAGCCAAATGGCCTTTCTTTCTTAGGCCTCTATTTGTTAAAAAAAAAAACCTGCATTTTCTGGTTGGAAGGCAAAATAAATCTGAATTTCTTATGTCACTATGGTGCCAGAACTGAAAATTAGAACTCTGTTCCCTACAGTGCCATTTTTTTTCATGACATACCACTGAATAAAAGAAATGTGAAAGGTTGCTAATACAGGTAATCCTCACATAGCAACCATTCATTCAGTGACTGTTCAAAGTTCTGATGGCGCTGAATGAGCGGTACTTATGACAGGTCCCTGAAGTTTTGGCTCTTACAGCATCCCTGCAATTGCATGATCATGATCTGGGTGCTTGGCAACCAGTTTGCACTTATGACAGTTGCAGCACCCTGAGATCATGCGATCACAATTTTCAACTTTTCCTGCTGGCTTCCCACAAGCAAAGTCAATGGAGAAGCCAGCAGAGAAGATCACAAGTGACTCCACTAATTCTCTTAACTGGCGTCAGCCACCCCCAACCCCACTACACTCATGCCATGCCTTTTTGGCCCCTGCACATACTCCCACCAGGCAGTTGTCGTCCCACCATGCACTGCTGGCCACTGATACACCCTCTCCCACCCAGCAGCAGTGAATGTGCTACTTACCTGCCTGCCAGCTGCTTTTCAGCCACCTGGGACTTGCAACTTCCTGTTGGCTTCCCTACAGATTTTAGTTGTTGGAAGCTAGCAGGAAATTGCAAGAAGATCTTCACTTAATCACTCATGAACCTTGCTTAATAACTGCAGTGGGAAATGCCAGATTTGTCACTAAGTGATGCAGTCATGTGACACACTTCACAACTGCATTGCTTAGCAACAGAAATTATGGTCCAATTACCATTTTTAAGCAAGAACTATTTATAAATTATTCCCATAATTAGAAAAATGTTGAATGGATTGATTTATAATAAATTAAAATTTTAATAGAATGCATGCTTATAATCATGTCTGCTGCTGAAATGAAAACCAGATTTATGTTTTTCTGTATGTCAGATAAAACCTACTGTTGAAAAAAAAGTTTAATGCAGTCTTTCAAAAGAAACATCTATAATTTTGTGAAAAATTGTTCTGTGCAGTATTTATATGGAATATACACATGATATCTTGAAGGAGATAGAAGACATTTCAAGCACTGGGGTTCCAGAACTGATTCGTTCTTCTAAAGATGGATACTCTTCCACTTACCCTACACTAACCAGGTAATAATTACACATTATTTGGCCAAAAACCTCTGTTTACTGTATGTTGGTTAAATATCCTTATTACGGTAAACCAGGCTCTAGAAAGTTTAAAGATGCCAGGGTCTATTAAATTCCAAATTTTGGAATATAGATTATCTATTTAAGAAAATATATTGGTTTCACCTTTATAGAATTAAGAATATTTCCAGAAGATGCAAGGCTTAGATGATCAAGCTATGGCAGGTGATT
The DNA here is from genome assembly GCA_032468215.1 of Stegonotus admiraltiensis. Lineage (NCBI taxonomy): Eukaryota > Metazoa > Chordata > Lepidosauria > Squamata > Colubridae > Stegonotus > Stegonotus admiraltiensis. Next base: position 3,018 of record JANHZT010004919.1, read on the forward strand.
GGAACCATTTTATAGTAGTGCATAATTGCAGGGCTAGTTGTGGTATTTGATCTTACATTGGTTTCATATATTTAGCAGACATTCTGTAAGCAGTAGGAGTGCAAAGTTGGCTTACATAAATAAATAAAAGTTAAAATATTTTAAGAAGACAAATTTTCAGAGACCACATTTGGGGAGAAATACTTGGTGTATAGTTCTCTTATCATAATAGTTGGACACTTAGCAAGGTTGTTTACTTGTATTTACTTGCTCAGATTTATTCATCTTTCCTAAAGTAAGTTGCTTCAATTTCACCATACATTTTGTGAGATTCTGTATGTGCGCTGAGACTTTTCAGGCTTCTCACTTATTTTCTTAGGTCCTTGGATATCCTTTCCAAAAGTCAGCAGATTCACTACTATGACTTTTCTCATGTTTTAGATATACTAAACACTGCATATGCCGTTATTGAGCAATTTCAACAATATGCCACCATCTTTCTTAACAATAAAGACAGCTACCAATATATTTGTTAACCAACTTTATACAATAACTTAACTAAGTGCTTCTTTACACATCTGATTGCATGTTGAAATACGCACATCTAATTAAAATATAAAAAATCAGAATACTGGATAATTTTGCCTATCCTTGACAAAATTTAGCATATTTCCTTAGGTCACTTAGCTTTGTTTTGCTTCCTTGGTTTGGATTCAGTGTTCTTACTTTGAATGATAATACCCACATGATTTCATTTTTATTTTGGGCTGCTTTTTGTATTTTTTATAACAACTAGTTTGAGAGGGTTTTTTCCCCTCACTGGACAGTTCTCCAGAAATAAATCTTGTTTGAAAGATAGATACTACATATGCATCAGAAAGTAGTAATGTCATAATGGTGAGGAGTATGATGAATATATTTAATATTTCCTCACCCTTTTTTTTAACCAGACAAACTTTTCCCATTTTCTTCCGGGTGATGATGACTAAATTAGAGACTTCAGTAAGAAGCTTATCTGCTGGAAAATCATCAGATTCAAGTGAGGTAATGTGATGAACTAGAATTTAGGATTTCTAGAAGAATCTGCGTTGTTATGAATATGCAATCATTCGGAGAAAGAATATGCATTCTTTTGACATGTTTCATAGAGATTATTGAGACAGAAAACACCCACCTGAATTTTGAATTTCAAGGAACATATGTAGCCTTAGTATTTGTGTATTGGCACACATAAAAACCAGGCTTTGACTTGGAAGTACTTGTTGGGAATTATAACACCCAATAGGTGGCATTGTTTAATTGATGGAACCTGAAGTGCCCAACCCTGCCAGATTAAATTGGCCAGACAGATACTATGGAAGTCTTATCTGTGGCTACAACCCACAACAGTTTATTTTTCCAGGGACTTCTCAAGAGCTTAAACTCAATGTTTCTTTCTCTCACCTTTCCAAATTAACGAATACTTGACATAAAGGCAGGATTTAAAAAGTGCTTTAAAATGGCGGCTGGGGTATGTTTCTATAACAACCATCTGTACCTGGGAACAGCTGGTTTCTGTCTCCCCAGCCTCAAACATATACTTGTCTTTCTTCAGCAGTCTTCAATAAATAAAGATCACTGGATAGGAATCAGGTGATAGTTCTGCCTAGCTATATGTTTTTGTGCATGAAAAAGTGGGATGGCAGGAAATACAACATGGAGTTCTGCCTATATTATGATTTCTGCATGGCTGTAGAATTTGGAATTAACAAATTGTTACGGTAAAATCTCAGTAAAACAGTTTGCAGGGGAGGGTACCTTGCTCCCCAATGCCTTTTAAAATCAGACTTCCTGACAATTTACATTGCATGCATATGGGAAGGTTTCCCCCCCCCCATTAAATCCAGGTTTTACTGTTGAAAATGGGTTTACCTGAGCAAATACTTGTATCAAACTCAGAGGCAAGGAAGCGTGAAAGCCAACAAAATTTCTTTTCTGATGCCTTTTACAGTTTGTTTATATTTTATATAGAACTTGTTAAAAGCTAAAACTGCACAAGAAGTCTGTATAGGTTTTAGCATTAAATTTGAGTTATCTTATGCTTCAACACCATTCACACATGCTTATTGTAATTCTGTTATTCCAGGCTAGGTATGTCCACATTTGCAGCCTTAAATCTATTAACCCAAGTTTGTGTATCAGTAGATTCTATGGATAATAAAGAAGTTGTTAACAAGAATAGAGTTAATAAGAATAGAAGATTATATTTGTAATCTAAAATTTTGGTCATGGCGGGGTGTGGGGGGACAACTCTGGATTTGATGAGAAAATTATCAACGTTCTTAAATTAAGAAAAAATTAGAAAGTGAATGTAGTCTTGCAATAGGAACATGAAATTTAAAAAATGCATCCATATGAAACTGAAAGTTGAAAGTTAGTATTTCCATAAATGGGTCAAGTTCAATATATTGAAATCCTTTCTGTGTTAAACAGTTACAAGATGATGCCCAAATAATGTCACTTACCCATTCCATAGATCCAATTAGAGAAGTTGTTACACTGGAACCTGGCTGTACGTGATTTCCACATTCTTGTTAATTTGGTCAAGGTGGGTAACATTCACATTCGTGTTTCTTGTATATGAAATCATGATGGCATTTTGTCTGTTGATACAGATTACTCAGATATAAATATTTTAAATTTATTATTAATTTTATATACCACCAATCTCTAGGTGGCTATACAGTGACTTGATTTTGTGGACGTGGTGAACTGTGTTGAAACTTTCTTTTTATCCTGAATACGTTACTCTTACAAGAAGTATTCTGATGTATCTTGTTTTAGCAAGGCAGATCGTGTGCAGAATGAACATAGGTCTTGCAAGATTTAGATGTTGTAAGATATTTTAACCATATGCATTTATATATTCATTGGAATATGTGTGAGTGAACGCCCTCTGTGATATGAATGTGATTATCCTGGAAGGATCATATTGCTGACTTTCAGGTTAGACAACTGGAGTTACTTCGCATATCATATCTTTAAGACTATCCATGTTCTTTGCCTTTTTAAAATTCCCATTATTTTTTTAATCTATTTCTATTGAAGTAGTCATTATTTTCTTTCTTTACTATTGTCTAAGAAGCATAACATCCCCAATTTTGAAGAAACATTTGCCTGCCTGCCTTCCTTCCTTCTTCCTTCCTTCCTTCCCTCCCCCCTCCCTTCTGCCACCATTATTAATATATCACATGTACATATTTGTTTGCATAGGGGGGATATTTACAGTTTTGGTATCTCTGTTTGGCAGCGTTTCTCATGTTACAATGGGGATTGCAATTTCAAATAAGATGTAGGGTAAACAAACATTCTTTTATGCTATGCTGTAGTTTGTTAGGGTGACTTTCATATGATAATATGATTATATACTGATAGTATGGGTAAGCCCATTTCATGTTTAATTTGGGTAGTTATGAGTGTTCTCAGCTGTTATTTGATAGGCTACTCAGTTGTTTTTATTGTTTTGCTCTGTTTTAATTGTTAGCTGCCCAGAATCATGTATGTGAGATGGGCAGTTTATTAAATAAACAGACACCTGTCTTTCACGTAAATGCTGTAGTCAACATGATATTTAGGAAGGAATGTGGTGATATGTACTATTCATGTTCTGCAGTAGTAGTTGTATTTTTAACTAGCGCTATATTTTATTATAGATAATATATTATATTTTAATATATTATATTTTAAAAGGACCTTTTTTTCCCCCCTCTCTCCAAACAGGTATTTGACAGTCGCCCTGTACTCAGTGTTTGCTTGAAGGTAAGTGAGAATCGTGTGATAAGAGACACGAAGTTCAGGAAATTTTAAACTATTATATCAGCTTCCTCCCATATACACCTGCTCTATGTAGAGATGTTTTGTATAACCTTTCAGAGCAACCTATTCCCCAAGGAGAAAGTGGACTTCAGAGGTAGAGGATCATAGCTACTGTTGAGAGGAAAGCATTGTGACTCTGCCTTCTGGTCTGCTTGTTTCTGGTTTGGTTGTCATGCACTATTTTCATTGGTGGGTGGTGTACACATAAATACATATTTTAAGTGACATATATTTCATATATTCCAACCTAATATGGTTTCCTTAGGTAAATATTGTCCAATTTTGTCATTCCTCAAAATGAACTCTTCAGTACTGAAAAGCTGCAGCCAGTTTAGTACTTCCCAAAGCTTCCATTCTGAGGAGTCCATTTGACTCTACCTTATTCCTATCAATACAGATAGTCCTCATTTAGTGACTGTAATTGATTTTGGTGACTCAATGATTAAGGGAACCATTTGATAATTGAAAATCAGGTGACCATGACTGTGCTTAGGACTTAAGTTTTCCTTAGGAGCAAAAACAAAAGCCTTTAGTGTGAAATTGATTAGAATTCTGCCAGTTTCAGACAGCTGGTATTCTAATCAACAAATTATGGTCACAAAAATGTATTTGTTGCCATTAGCACTATTTAGGGACCTTTTTAGTACTG
>JANHZT010004919.1:67086-77894 GCA_032468215.1 Stegonotus admiraltiensis
ATTTGGATACAGGTACACACGGCTTCCTCATTTGCTGAAAACCAAACCGGAAGATGCCAATCTGCCAAGCTTGCAAAGTGAGTGGGGAATCGGGAACAGGAAAGTGTTGCTTTTCCCCCTGTTCTGGTCAACTGTTAGTTTTAGTAGCAAGAGAAAACAGTTTTCTGGTATAAATATTATTACAATTATGCCACATTCTGGCACTTTATCTGATACTACAGAGGTTTTACTGCCATTGCCAAGCAGGTTTGACAACTGGAAACTCATGATATTTAGTAGTTCAGTAGATATGTTGTCTCTTATTCCGGCTGAAACCCTTCCTTCCCCGTGGCATTTGTGCTGTTCCCACATCAGCTTGGCATACATGGTCATGTTTATTGGGGGGCAAAGACAATAATTTCTGCCTTTGCTCTGGTTCAGACAGAATTGCCAAGAAAGCAATTTGGTGATGTGAATCTTAGAATTTTGAGGGAGACAGTTATGCTGTGTTGGGAACATTTGCCTCATCCTAACGCTAGAGTTTTCTTCAGTCTCCATGGAAGTTAAACTACTTGAGAGACTAGGCTGCAATTTTGCTTGTCTTTAGAAGTGAGCAGATATATGTGTCAGTATTTCTGAACTTTAGAAATACAAAATGTGTACAACATAAGGTAACAACAAGGAGGAAAAGTTTGGCTCTGCCTGAGTGCCAGTTTCTCTACCCTTCCTTTGGTCAACTGGGGAAAACAGATTAGCTTGCTATTTTTTAGATTAGCAAGAGAGAAGACAATTATAGTATTTTTAAAAACTGACTGTCCTCCTGTTCAACTCCCTGGTTTTTGTTTTTGTTTTTTTGCTTCTAACACTTTAAGAAGACCTCAATAATTGTCATTCCGTCCATAGTTTTCAGCATGTCACCAGATACAGCCTTAAAATTCCTGTAAAAGTTATACAGAAATTGTAGTGGAATATGATCAGAGCAAATATACGTGGGCAAAGTGTAAAACATTTTTTGAGTTTCCCAAGATTATAAATTAAACATTAACATTAAATGAATGTAAAAGACTAAGATTATTTGGGGGAAGTCTTCATTAGGGATGCTGTAGACCTGGAAGGCTGTGTCTATTTCCCTATCACCTTTAAGGAAACGGCCTTTATTACATGTAATTCTGTCATGCATTCAGCCAATAGATTAGTATTATATACAAGTTCTTTATTTTCTTCCTTTATCACGTGGTGTTCTAAACTAAGGCTACTCTCCCAGAATTACCACATTTACGATTATTTTGCAAAAGTTGTTTGGAAGTTTGAGAAATTGTAGTTACAAGCTGCAGGGGGAGCTTTTGTAGCAAACCAGAAATGTGCTATAAAGAGCTATTATACATCTGTCTAATTTTCTATTTTAATAGTTTCTATTTTAATTTGGAAGAACTGTATTATTCTTTGCTTACTTGAATCACACTTGTGAGATTAGGTTGATATAGGTTGTTATTGTGTTAACATAGAAATAAAGTCCTCCAGGTTTTAGATTGGGCTTGCTCACCTTGTTGATGCTGAGAAGCCAAAGTTTTAGGAATTGGGAATGTTTAGCCTTGAGAAAAGAAATATGGAGGTATAATTTCATTCTAGTCTGTAAGGCCAAAACCTGCTCTTTAAGCCTACAGCATTCAGGACATGAAATCGTGGATTTAACCCATAGTATGGACACATTCTGGTTGAATGTTACTAAAGCAAATATACTAATAGTAATTTGACAGAGAAATGATAGGCTGTGCTTTGTTAGGTGTGTTAAAACAAGAGAGCTATCTGACCAGAATGTTTTTTGTTTGAATTCCTACACTGTATATAATCCTTCTAGGACTTGCAAGGTGATTTGCTATGTAAAGATGTCTTTAATACTTGGCCCTTTATGCTCAGTTCAAACAGAAATCTCAAACTCTGTAAAGTAGCATACAACCTTTGGTTTTTTCTAAACATTGGGATGAAGTACTGCTTCAGTATGGTTGCTCCTTTTCTAGTTGCTCCTGGGCTCCAGGCAAAGCTCCAAGCTCCAGGCAGGACTTCCCCCAGGATATGCTGCTCACCATAGTTTGTGGTCCTGGCAGTTGAGTAATAGTCCTCTTGACCACTTGTAAATTGCTGCCAATCTCCGGATGTCACCTCCACTTCCCTGTCTGTATGCTTTCGCTTATCATCTTTCCTGCTACACGCCCCCCTCCTTCCTCACTTAGTGTTTGCTTTTCTAAACTAAGAACCTGGGTGGGGTGAGGCTGCCTCTAGACACCAGCACATTCTTGAAAATGCCAGAGTATGGCTCAATTATCACAAGCATCTGCAACACCAGCTTGGATGCCTGGGAATAAAGATATGCATGAATGTATAAACTGTATGAGGGAAGTGGGCTAGAGAAAGTTTCTGCCTGTCTGCAGCTGCTTTTCCAAAATGCAGATAGCAACCCAACTTCACTCCCTCAAACTGCACTGAGAAGGGACTGGCTTAATGGTCAGAGTTGGCTGTTTCCAACTCTGACCATACAAAACACATCTGTGCATTTGATAAGAGTATTTGAGCTAATGAAAAGATTTCTGTCCTTTATGTACAATATCTGAGGCATAATGCTTCTTACAGTCATTCAGAGAAATCATGTAAAGCAAGGTTAAAAATTATTTATCTTGCAGCTCAGGAGAACGTGGCAGCAGTAATAGCCAATTACTCTTTCTAGAAAAAAATCAGCATTTTTTATCTGTATACCATAATTTCTTTATTTCTTGGACCTAGGAGTTATTTCTTGGTAATATTCAGACTAAATTTCCTGTTACGTTTTCAATGGTAAAAGGGTCCTTTAGCAAGATCTCTCTTCTCTTTGCTTTGCTTTAGACAAGTGGTCAATCATAAAAGAGGCTCGGCCTTTGGAAACTAGAGTAGGAGGGTAAGGCAATGTGACTGGATATCCTGAATGATGGCCTCAAAAGTTGTATTAATGTTTATGGTGATGACATCATATATGCATCAAGGTGGATGAATATACATGCTTTTAACTGGAGGGCAGTTTCTGAGTGCACAGTAGGCATATATAGCTGTTGCCTGTATGCTATCCATCGCACATTCCTCTTATAACCATGCCATTTACTGTCCTTTTCATTTTTATTCTTTCCTGCCCCCTTTTTTCTTAAAATTCTCCTCCAGCAAAGACAGAACAGGAAAGATCAGAAGATATAGTTTCTTCCCATCAAAGTCATGTCCAATTCTGACTCAGATACGTAGTTTAGTGGGCTTTGCTGAGGCTATTGTGGTGCTCCATCCCTGCCATGAGCTTGTAAAACCTCCTGGGCCATGGTGCATTTTTTTTGGTTGTTCTCTTGTTTCTGGCAAAGTCTGACAGTTCGGTATTTGTTTCTCTGGGAGGCTCCAAAAGATCTAAGGCAGGCCATTAGATCCTTATGCTACTGATACTTCTCTCTGCTATTTTGAGGTGTACAGTATTGAATAATTAATACCAAATTAATTGAAAGGAGATGGCCTAATTTAGCCCCAAAGGGAACAAGCCTTCTCCATCTCCCCAAAGCCTTTCTTATGTGCAAGGAGAAAGAGGATATAGGCAACTGCAGAAGGTCAGGTGTTCTCTGGCTCTTACCTTGGTATGGAATTTCTGAATTTGAAAACCTTCAAGTCTTTCTGCCTGGTAGGATTGCTCATGTGCTTTTAAAGTACTCTCACTTCCTCAAAGCATAAAGCTAATTAACATTTTCTTGGATTTTTCAAACTTTTGATCCCAAATTTATTTATTGAGGGACAATTTATGTACATTTCCTGATAGGGACTTTTTTGGTAGCTTTTACAACAGATGATCTCATCCTGTGTAAAGAAAAAAATATTACCCAAGAGACATGCTAGTAAAATTCTGTGCTTAATACTTGTGCGCTTACTTGATTCTGTCTCTTATAGTTCTTTATTAGGTAGTTCTTCCATCCTGTCTGAGTTTTGGAACTGGAGATTGCTGGGAAAGTTTTAAACAGTTCCTGTGACAATGGTTGTTTGTCAGTTGAGCTGCAAATAGGCAATGTCCTAATATGTGCAGCATTTTGTGAGTAACATTTAATTGAGAGATTACACCAGTCTGAATCTGAACTCAGCTAGATTGTGGAGAGATCAAGATTCAGTTTAGCCATAGAAGCTTACTGACGTTTTGAGCCACTCATTATCTCTAGAGCATCTTACCTCACAAGTTAGTGTGGGTATAAAGTTGAAGACAGGAGTACTGTGTACCTTGAACCTTTGGAGCAATGGCAATAATAATAATAATAATAATAGCAAAATATGAATGCTGCATTTTATTTAGAAGAAATATCATTACCAAATTGTCTTTATACTTGGGGAAACTTTATACATTGCTGTACTTTGTAAAAGAAAATGCTTCCTCAGTGCTGATTTTCTTTTCTTATATTTCTAAAACCTGTAGAAGAATGTTTGGAAAATAGAAAGAAAAGCATAGAGCTGTAAGATCTTCCTTCAGCTGACCAGTGGGTGCCTCTTCAATCAAAGTTGACCATTAGCATGTTCTAAAAGTGTATGATTTGATTCAATTTCTGCTTGCTGTAAGTTTTCTAACACTGCAAGGAGAGAAGAGTAATGTAGAAACAGTCACTTGAAATTCTTTTTCGGTTGCTTTTTCAGCTCTGCTTCATGGACTGTTTCAACATGCAGTGTTTATAGGCTTGATGTCAGGATCCATGAATAGACTTAATTCCCCCCTAGATTTCTGTCTTCCTGTCTTTTCTTTTTTAAAAACAGTTAAATATATACTTGCTTGTTTATCATTATAATTTATATGATTCCATAATGGGACCTTACTACAATGTATAACCCTCTGCGAAGAAGACCTGCAAAAGAAAACTAAAGTTTTAGCCAGCTTAATGAATAACCTAGGGGAGCCATGGAAATGGAGAAGAGGGAGAAGTGAAGCCTTTCAACAGAATACTCCTACAGATAAGAAACATGACACAGGGCTATTACTTAAAGGCTTTACCCATTTCCATGCAAGTTTATACTCTCTATGTACTCATTGTCCAAAACTACTTAAAAATACACAAAAACTGAATTTATAAAGTTGCGGGAGATTAAGAGCAACTGAACATACTGATTGCCGAAGCTTCATTTAGGTGACACATTTTGAGATAACATGAGTGCTTCAAGCTTGGACTTCACCCTTTAAATCAGAGAGATAAAAAATATCCCTCCAGATTTGCTGCAAGGGCATTATGTAAGTTTTAGCCTTCTCTGCATACCGAAAACCTGCAGTGACGGAGAATGTTTCATCATTAGGAAGTTGAGAATAGCATTTATGCTGGGTCAGTTGAGATGCTAATTCATTTGAGAGGGGTGACAGACTCTCCAAACAATACTGCAGTGTAACTGTCCAGATAAATATTTCTCAAGTAGCAAGTCAGACTTACAGATCTGTGATCAACAACAAATCCCATCACCACATCACACACAAACATTTTTACACTAGAATTTGTTTCTAGACATCAAAAAAATATGCTCAAATGGGGGCAGGAAGGTGAAGAGAAAGGCATAGAAGTCAGAAAAAAAGGATATTAGCAGATTTTTGGCTCCCTGAATTAAGTTGCTGCTACATATAATTTGCTATTTTTGCTATTGTTCAGCTTTTTTTCCTTTCTTCTGCTTTTTCCATTGTCCATTGGAAAACTTAAAAAGTTTTAACTATTAAAACTATAAAAAGATTTAATAGAAATGTTTACTATTAAATAAGTAAACAGAAAAATGAAGAAAATAAGAAACAAAATGAAACTGCTTATAGTACAAAATACACACCTGTGAATGCCAAATGTATTCTAGCTCTTCCCCACTTTGATGTGATTGTAGACTAATGATTTCCAGCACTTTCTCACAGTGAGGCCTTTTAATAATCTGCTGTTTTCTTCCAGAGCCATGTCCATCCACCTTGCTGCAGCGACATATGGCGGATCTGTTGCGCAGTGACCAAGAAATGGCACCTAGTTTCCTCAATAGTGTCCTTAACCAATTAAACTGGGCCTTCTCAGAGTTTATTGGCATGATTCAAGAGGTGAGTCTATGGTCTAGCATAAATCTAATTCCAAACAAGTAATAAGATACTGGATAATGAATGCGTTTGTCCTTTGTTAGGGGATAGCAAAATCAGCACAGGTTCTTAGGAATGCAGGGATTGAGCCAATTTGCAGATTAGTTGTGCAGAGAATACATCAGTGGTGGGTTGTCCCCGGTTCAGACCGGTTCTATAGAACTGGTAGTAAAACTGGCAGGAGGCTCCGCCCACTGACCCTGATGTCATCAGCAGTGATGTGCGCAGAAGCAAGGCGCGTGTGTGAGTGAAGCGATCGCGCGTGCGCGATCCTGTTGTGAACCGGTAGTAAAGATAAGTAGAACCCACTCCTGAAATACATAGTTTGGGTTTGTATGAGAAAGATCCATGGGATATGCCACATAGAGCCGTAGAGAGGTATGAAAGGGAACAATAAACATCAGCCTTGCCCTACATGTCTAGATTTTGTTTAACTTATACCTGGAGTAACCAAAATGTTCCAGGTGTTATTTTTGCTGATTACTAGCTGAATCAAAATAGTTTAACCTTTCGAGATGTGGTTATTTGTTCTGTGTTTCCCATTTCTTCCATCCCCTATTAAGTTGCATCCTCTTGTCTGGATAGATCCAACAAGCTGCAGAACGCCTAGAAAGAAACTTCGTAGATAGTCGCCAATTGAAGGTGTGTGCAACTTGCTTTGATTTGTCAGTGAGCCTTCTCAGGGTCTTGGAAATGACTGTTACTCTAGCTCCAGAGATCTTTTTGGATTGGAATCGTCCTTCTTCAGAACTATTACTCAGGAGACTTGCACAGGTATTTTTGTGTGTGTGTGGAATATAAAATAGTTCCTGGCACATATACATAATTCAGAAAAATACTAATAGCTAATGGCCAATTCATGCCACAATTCACAATTTCGCTTCTGAATTACCTTCTAAAAAGTTGTCTAGCTGGTTATCAACAGATTGGAGGATGATATATGTAGAACTACAGGATTTTTTCTCTTCCCCAATAAAATTATTTCTTTGCACCCATTATTTCTAATGTGTTGCTGCAAGATAAATATCTTGATTTTACAGTTCTTATTTGATTCTATTCAGAAGAAGAAGAGAGAGAGAAAATAAGGAGCCCATGGTGCTCTGTGAGCTTGGTTGCTTTCTTGCAGATGCTTCATTACCGAAACTAGGTAACATCTTCAGGGTAGCTAGGACTAGCACTGATCATGTTATCTAGTTCGGGTAATAATACAATCACAAAAAAATACCAAACTCACAGAGCACCAAGGAGCTTCAATCCTAAGCTACACATATTCTCCTTTATCAGAGAAAAGATATACACACATTTAAATGCATGCACAAACCACATGGTACTACTGGTATATCTTTAAATCTCTGATAAGTCATCCCAATCTCTTGCTCCCTACTTTCTTCTTTCAGATGCCATAATGCCTTCTTATATTTACTTAAAGCCTCTAGATTGAAATACAACAGTAAATCATCCTTCTTGCCAAATATAAGAACATATTTAAATGTTGCCAGATCTATTTATTCAACATGAAGATATAGGGTAGATGGCAATGATGTTTACAGGAAGCAAAAGGCATACACATAAACTGGGGTACGTTTGTACAGCCTCCTTTTTCAAATATTTCTGGAAAATTGCTTTGTCACATACATGATAATGATACAAATTGCTTTGTCACACACATTTGGGCTTGACTGTTCATGCAAAATATTCAGACTGTAGTGATATGTTCCCTTGGAATTTGAATACAGTAAAATCAGCCCTAACAGCTTGTTTTTTTACATTCCAAGTTAACTAATTTTTTAAAAGGGAAAAAAGAAACCTCTTGGAAACAAACAATTATTTTGGTTTTTAAAACAGTATGATCTTTGAGACTCAAGGCAATGTGTCTTTCACACATAATCTTGTTGGATTCTGCTATTTGCTATCCCCAAAGTCCATTATCCAAAAGAACAAAGAGCTAAAAGATTTCTTTCAGTGGAAATATCGAGAGTCTAGATGTGATCATAGTTTCAGTTTGTCACAGCTGGAGACTCTGATCTGCTGTCACTGTTTCATTAAGAGCTATGGACATATTTTCTGGACTGTTATGAGATTGGTGTCTGCTAGTATTATGTTAATATTCATCAAAGGACCTACGGGCATCTGGCCCGTAAATGCTCAGTTCCATTCAGTTGCCCCGACGCCATCCCGATAAAAGGGAGTTACAGGGCCATAAAAAGAAAAACAAAATGATTTAAAGACCTGAATTCAAACCATACAGAGTACTGTGATGCATTCAGGCCTTTCCATCCAGGACTGAGTTTTTAATACTTTTTTGAAGATTGAAAATGCCAGAGAATAAGAATAAGCAACCACCCTTAAACTTCTTGCTCGTGCCATTAGCCAAGTTCAATGTTTCTACTATATGCACAGTGTGAGATTGTCTGAGCTTTGCTGTTCAGATGATGAAGCAAGTGTGCAAGAAGAAAGTACTCAACTCTATTTCTGCATTCACTCTTCTTTCCCTTTTCCTACAGCTATTAAATCAGGTGCTAAATCGTGTAACAGCTGAGCGGAATTTGTTTGACAGAGTAGTGAATCTTCGGCTGCCTGGTAAGCTGCCTTTTCTTCCTTTCTGCAGTCTTCTCCCAAAGAAAAATTGTATCTTTGTGATAAAACACATATTTTGGGTATCCCAGGATTAAAATGTTTAGGAAGCAGATGATAAAAAGTTCTCTAATTCTAGGGAGTCATGTGGAACTCTTCTACTCAGGCTACATAACATTGGGCTAAATAAGCAAATAATGTAACTTGGCATAAAATATTTTAATATTCTTGTTTATTGAAGATATTCCCCTGGGCTCTCCTGCTGCTTGTTGAAATGTGTTTAAGGGTCTTAAGCATTTTTGGGGTCTTCACAAGAACTTCTCCCATTTCCAGTCCCTTGGGGAAAGAAATGAAGATTTACATGAGGAGTAATTCTAGGCCAACCTTTCACCAAGATTGTGGTCTCAGTGTAGTTTACACTATACCTGCTGTCTTTCTCATGGGTCATTAATATAGAGACCCAAGAGGCACATCTGAAAATGAAAAAGAACATCTAGTCCTTAGGAAAAACTTTATGCTGACTCTCCCTTGGTTGCTCAGAGCTACAGCTATAGGATGTGAGATCTTTTGGCTCTAAACTTTGAAGAGCCATTAGAGGATGGCCATGTGCCTGGCCTACTCAAGGCCAAGAGATCTGTTCTCATAGCAAGAGTTTTAAAATACGAAGTAATCCATAGAGAAGAAAGATATCTTGGGTATGCCCCAAAAGCTAATAGAAATATTATTGAATATGCATAAGTGCATTTGAATGCAAAACTGTTTTTATATATTTATAAATATAACGTGATAACAAAACAATAAGATATACAATAAGAATATCTTGTTGAAAAGAAAAAGAATGTTATTAGACATTACAATTAAAAAAATAAAAGCTAATAGAAACTAATAAAAAGTAGAAAGTGTAGAAAAGAAGAAACAAAAAGAGAAAAGAAAAATAACGTGTGTTTGTTTGAGAGAGAGAGAGAAAAGATGTAACTTGCCCTTTCATCACAAGTATAAACAATCTTAGTAACATCTCTCCAACAAATGATTTGTTCTTCCCATATCTCATTTCTTATCTATGAACAGGTTTGTCATTCAGGCCTGGTTGGCAAAAGTCCATTAAGGGTTACCAGAGAACAACCTACTTTTTTTAACCTTAATCAGATAAACTAACTTTACATTCCTTCTCTTAACTTTTAGCAATCTTGATTTTTAATACCTTCAAATAATGTCCTACAAATTAATATTTTTTCCTTTTTCTTTGTCTTTCCTTGGTAGAACCTTCAAAATTGTAGGAAGCCTCTTTTGTAAAGCCAGTATAGAAAAATTATGCAGGTCACTCTCCTGAATTGTATTTGTATGTTCCTTTTAAAATATCAGGCAGTTTCAGTTGTATATTCAGTATATCATCCTTCTCTAGATGATTCTTGTAGCCTGTAATTTTTAAATATGCTGCTGCCCTGAGAAATGCCACCTCAGGCCCCAGCACCATTGTGCCAAACCCCAATGGCCCTTGCCTCCCTATGCTCCACAGGAGCTGCTGTGCCCCACCTACTTTGCATTTTTCTTCAACTGCTGACAGGTACATCCAGACTATGTGAGGTGACTGCTGACCATACCAGGCCTTCTTACTGAGATCACTTTGCAATATTCTCCAATCCAGGTCTTATTCTTGCCTCAGGCTTCCAAAAGCTTCCAAATGTCCAGTTTTGAAGTCTTTTTCAGGGTTTTTTTCCAGGTATCCTTGTAACTCTAGACACCAAGTAGTGATGTTCGTAAAAATGAAGCACTCTTAAGTACTAGTTGCTTGCCTCTTAAAATTTGTGAGGAGAAAACTGTTTTATCTTTTTATATATGTATGTGTCCAAAATGGCTCAAAACAGAGAGGAAAGGGAGTTTAGCTAAAGCAGGGGTGTCAAACTCAAGGCCTGCAGCCCGCATCCAGCCCGTGGGCTGCTTAAATCTGGCCCGTGGGGCCAGCCTGGAAATAGCAAAGGACCAGACCTCAATGCCTCCGCTAGCGAAAATGGGGCACAGAGGGGGCTGCATGAGGCCCCCCTGCATCCTGTTTTGGCCAGCAGGGTGCTGCAGGAGATGTCCATCCCATCTCCCCCCCCCCCGCCACCCAGCTGGCCGCGGAGAACTACAA
>JANHZT010004922.1:194933-205780 GCA_032468215.1 Stegonotus admiraltiensis
TTGTCTAATATATATATATATATATATATATATATATATATATATATATATATGCACATACATACACACACACACACACACACACACACGATCCCACCCCTTCCCCATCCAAACCTCTATTACAGTTCCTCAAGCATGTATTTTCTTGGCACTGCATAGCTATACAAGCATGCAGCTTTTCCAAAGCATTCGCTAAGGTGGGTGTCAGCAGCCTGTGGCTCTTTGGGCCCTCTGCTCCCTGTTGGGTGATCTCACCACTGGCTGGCCCTGCCCCTCGCCCTCCCCCCCATCATTCCTCACCTGGCCTGAGAAGGTAAGGGCAACAACGGGGGATGGAGAAGTGGCCAGGGCAGAGACAGAGAGATACAGAGAGACGAGGAGAGGGGGGGGAGGGAGGGAGAGATGTCAAAAGGGTTTTGTGGTTTCCAATGTTTTTTAACAACCAGTTCTCTGCCCTAATGACCGTCTGGATAGGCATGGCCAGGGGGTCATGTGACTGGTGGAAGTGAGTGAGGTTGAGTTGGCCACGCCCACCCAGGTTTTGTGGCTCCTGGTGTTTTCTTTTCTGTGGGAAATGGGTCCAAATGGCTCTTTGAGTGTTTAAGGTTGCAGACCCCCACACTAAGATCTATAGTGAGTACACTCCTACCAGATTCAAAGTATCTTTCTGACTTGAGATCTGAAAGCTGCACACCTTTTTAAATGGTGCCCAGAGGCACTGATAAAACACAGTTTGAAAGCTTGAGGCTGATGCTTTATTTTACAATCAGCTAACTACCCCGGTCTTCTTTTTAATTAAAGGTGGCCACAAATCTGAATATCTTTCAGCTCTAGGAAGAGAGTAGCCAACACTCTAATTTAGAATTAGGTTGCAGTCATTTGATTCAAGTTTGAACGTGTGAATTGATGGAAGGAAATAGTGTCACACACAACTGGCAAACATGAAGCACTGGAAGCAAGATGGAAGAGTATGAAAGAGAAGAAGGATGAAACAGGGAAGGGAGAAAAATAAAATATGTTTAGAGGAATCCATAGATAACAGTGGGAAAGGTGGCAAGTCTTACTGTTTATAGTGAAAAGCAATTTCTGCAATCATTTTCCTTCGCTCACGATATACTTGGTCAGAAAATCCCTTGGAGGAAGAAAAAAAAAAAGACCAACAGTATTATTTAACAAGATGCCAAATTCTTATTAAAGGTTCAAGAAGCAAGAGCTGATATAAAGGAATCACTTGTCTAAAGACATTCCAACACTGGCTGTTTTATTTTAAATCTCTTTGCCAGTGCTCCCTAGCATAGAATTTGCCTTTTTACATTTGTCATAAGCATGTTATGACCTCAGGGCAGACAGTTCAGATTTTCATCAGTGCATATGTGAAATTGGGATTTCTTATCCCATAAAATGGAATGTTTAGATTATCCTCCTAAAGAAATAATGAAAAAAATGTCTACTTACTGGGTGATCCAGATCCAAATCAGGGTCAAATTTAGTAACTAAATGGTGACATAGATCTAACTCCGAAATTTTTCTTGGAAACCAATGAACTGAAATCCAAAATAAGAAAGAGGAAGTTAGGTGAAAGCCCACAAAGTGATATGATGGAGTTGGTGATGGTGGGAATGTTGAATTTTATCTAAGAGGATCAAAAGCAGAAATATAAAATAGTAGCTTCTATTTAATATCAGTAGCCCACGAAATGGATTTAACTTTTAATACGGGGTAGTATCTCCTTTAGCATAATATAATAACTGTGTAATTCTATAATCTTTTTTTAACCACCATTCTTTTACTGGAATGTAAATCAGAGACAAATCCCTAGGTGAAAGGACCAAAGATTTTATTGAATAATATGGAGAAATTCCAACAGCATTAGGGACTAAGTCTGAAGATTAGCATAGGCATTCTTAGACTTAGGTGCTGATCACCTATATTACAGGAATCTTGTTAGACAGTCTGCTTTCCCTTGGGAAATGGCAAAAATAGACCTAGAGGTTTGATTTCAAATGTTCCCTCCTCCAAAACAATTCTAACCTGGAATGTCATTTTACTTCTTCAAGAAGCCCCCACCCCGACTCCTTTATCAGTGATTCCACTTCATCAATATCTCCTGTTCCTAATACATTATACAAGCTACAAAGGCTTTCTTACACTTGTCTTCTTTTGTGCTCCTTACATCTTCTGACACCCTTTTAAGGGAGCTGATGAATGTGCTCAGTGCAGAGCAATGGAGTTCACATCGCACAAAGTATTCCAGGTCAGTAGAACCTTCTTGTACTTTCTTACTGGGCCTTGTTTCCAAATGATGGATTTTGGCTTCAAAGGTCTTTAGAGACAAAGAGAAGGGAAACAGTAACTGAGACAGAAATAAGGAGGTTTCTCCCTGGGTTACTCCCAGATAAAACAAGCAATAAATATTACATTAAATAAAACTTTAAGTAAGCTGCTATTTATCTTTTAAAACTATTTTTATTAGAATTTTTCAATGTAATAAAAGAAAAAATATTTTAAAAAGGATAGAAGTAAGGGGGAAATGGTAATAGAAATTTTATTTCATTTTTTATTATTTATCTAATTTCAGGTCTCACTAATTTTTGCTTGCAGACAAGTGGTATTTCTTGCAGATATCCCAATGCACCATTGATGCTACTTTGTCATGCTGGTTTTGTGGCAATCTGTGTGACTTTGCAGGAGCTAACTCTATGGTTCATTGTTTATTCAGTATATATTATTATTAAATTTGTCTCATTTAGGACTAATAAGGAAGATATACCTCTTAGTCAGGGCTATAGCCAATGGATGGGAATATCACAAAAGTGTATTTTGACTAAACATTTAGAGAAATTTCAAAATGATAAAGCTGATAAAAATGATACAGTGGAATAGACAACTGTAGGAAGGTGTTACAGATAGTCCTTGCTTACCAACTAATCATTCAGTGACTATTCAAAGTTACAATAGCACTGAAAAAAGAGATTTACAATTGATCCTCGAAGTTGCCACTGCAACTTCCCTGCAGTCACATGATCACAATTTGGACTCTTGGCAGCCTGTACACATTTACAATTGCAGCATTGCAGATCACGTGATTACCATTTGCAAGCTTTACAGTGACTTCCAACAAAGTCAATGGGGAAGACAGCAGACAGTTGCAAGTTAAGGTTAAGTGTCATTGCACTGAATGACCACGTAGGGTTCACTAACAACCATAGCTGGAACTGATGTCCTACGTTGGGCACAGTCACATATTTACAGTAACTTTACAACTATATCACTTGACAATGGAATTGTCAGTCATAGTTGGTAAGTAAGGATTACCTATATCAACATATATAAATAAATACTGGCCAGTCAACTGTCTGAAATATTGTACTTACACTCAGTCAGATCACTTCTGAAGAATGTTCCAAGTCAACAGATACATCATTTGTGGAAGCTATTATTTCATAACAACTAGAAGCTATAGGCTAGAAAGGTCCACTTCCAAGTGTACCATTATGAACACAATATTTTTAGCCCACTGCTATCCTAGTTGCACTATAAGAATAAAGATGTGCTAGAGAAATGATTCTTGTAACACTGGTGACACAGCTTAATACCTAAAGCTATTGAATGATACTGTACTTACTCTTGCATCATATAGCGTAATGACACTACTTTTATTAATACACTATTAATTCAATTATATCACATCATTACAAGTATGTCAAGATATATTGAAGCCTGGGTATTTTTAAGAAAGCTGAATGTCTCATTTTCCATATAGCTTTTGAATAGCCCCAGCACTATGCTCTGGCCAAGGTGCTGAATGTAAAATATCAAGACAAGTGCTTTGACTTCTAGGAAAAATTCCTTCTGGAAATTTTGGGCTGAACCCTTTGATTGGCACAACTCCCATATAAGTGTCATGCCCCAGGAGAAGCACACTGGAAGGAGGGGGAAAGGTTAAATAGTCCCACATCCAGTTCTACAATCTTCTCATTTTTTTTAAAAAAAAAATCTTCCTTAAAACTAAGATTAATCTCTGGGTGAAATGGATAAGGAAAGAAGCAAGGTTTCTCCTTTCCACATTTTCACTCCTGAAAAATCTAGAGACAGAGTGTGATTTATTGGTAGATCTTCAGGATAGAATGGCAAGGATTTTTAGTGTCCCTTGACCTAGCCTCCACACCCCCAAAATAACCTTCGGGTTGTTGAAAAAAGATACTTAGGATGAAATTAGGGTTGATTTGTGTGAGTTCATAAATCAAAAAGATTTCTGAACTTGCTTCTGTTTATTGATTGCAAATTCCTGGATTGAGTATGTCTTACAACATTCCTTAATTTTTAGAATATGTCTTCCTAAATGAGCCTCCATCATGAATTCAGCTCTAACTGGTGTATCAAAATCTGAGGTCCGCCTGCTTCTGCCATAGATATTACATTTCACTGATGCCAAACATTCTCATCCATGCAAAATTCCTGTTCATATGTCCATATCTAATGCTAATAACAAGGCTTTCGCTTCTACTTCTTCAAGAGTTAAACTATCTCCTTCTCGGAGATACAATAGGGGAAAGGCTGCCATTTTTACTTAATCAGAGATAGACCAAGGGAAGAGAAAGCAATGTCACAAATAAATTCAATTTAGCTCCATGTTTTGTAGATGCATTGTTTGAATGTGGGATGTAGAACAATCAATACCTCAGCATTAATCTGACAGATCTGATTGCATTACACTTGCTTTAGTTGTATATAATGTAAAACAGCAGAGGGAAATGAGGCTGCCCACTGCCTTTTTCATCAGCAGGCAAATGTCATTACACCCATCTGTTTTCATATCTTCTACCTGCAGTGCCGGAGGGATTGGAATAATGAATCTTTCACTGTGGAAGCCTGGTGTGCATTGGTGTTTACTTTCCTTACACACCACTTCATGATTGCCCAAAAGAGCTTTGCAGTCCTGAAAATCTCTCTTGAAAGTCTCAATGCTCTTCAGATAAATGTCCTTTAGTCTTACAAATCTTTAAACTCTTCTGGAGTGTTATTATTAATCTTATTCAACTGACTGTAAAATAATTTTCATGCACATTTGTGTATACATATACACACACAAGCAGTTCATTTATTTTAAAAATGGATACTAAGAAACATAACAAATTACCTTTGGGCCTTATCATATATACTTTCTGCAACATTTCTGAGCTTTCATAGGAATTATGGAAACAATAACTAAATTCTCTCCATCTCTGGATTAGCTTTGTTTGCCTTAAAGATACTGAGCTCACATTTTAGTACTTCAATTTTCTTTTCAGTTTGTTTAAATATTTTCCGATTTAATCATGTGCTTTGTAATTATTTTTGCTTTTGGAATAGCCTGTTAAAAAAAAGACAGATAATGGTAATTTCTGGGTTCCTGGCATTATTGTTATTTTCTATCATAATGTTGGCTTTTGACCTGACCAATATTAGAAAGAATCCATTTGCAAACCCAATTCTGGCTGAACAGGAAAGCAAGCAAATACTGAAAAATGCATCCAATAAATCCTACTAAGGAACTGATATCCCTGAATGCATCCAGTCAGAAGTCTAATCTAAGAAACGTTGAGAAATTCTGCCAGGGCTTTGCCTGACTACTTAAAATAAGATGTGCAACCCATGATTTTTTTCTGATTTCAGTTCTTATCTTAAAAGTTAATCTAAGAATCTTAAAGTGGAATAATGTATCCTTTCTTTCTCTTTTCTTTCCTCTCTTCCCTTTCTCTCTTCTCTGTCCCCCCTTTTACACACACACACACACACACACACACACTACTGCTTTAGCTGCAACCACTTGGTGAAGGAGATGTCCATTGAGTTATAGCCCTATCCCTGCCAACTTCTAGATCTTCAAAGTGTTTCATATGACCATTGTGCCTCCTGACTCATCGCAAACATTTGCCTATCTCATCTGAGCATAAGAGTCAACCCTGCCTCTTCACCTCAAAGATTTTAAGTGCACGAGATGGGAGTGAAGTCTTCCCTCCTTTAAGTGTGAACAGAAGATTCAACACGGCTATCCCATCCTTCTCATCAAAGACAATGGTCTCAGTCAATTCAGCAGCTTCAGATGCAGCAGATGCAGCAGCTTCTCTCTCCTTTCTGGCATCTTCAATAAGACTCTGACGTCTACCTATGAATTGTGGAGACTGGGCAAAGAGCACAAGAAGAGAAAGTTCAACACAACCATGGAAAATGGTGCTCATCTCTATGCAATATATGAATAATCAGCCTACTTCTGTTTCATCTAGCCAAAATGTAACTATTTAATTATCCTTCCGGTATCCTCCTGGATAATATGCTAGGTCAGGAGTTGGACACTTGTTTCAGCAATTTCATTCCTATAGACATGGTGTTTCAATCAGTGATATGGGGGAGAAGAACCCTTCTCAGTCATATTCCCATCCCTACTGTTTAATATCTATATGAGGGAGCTTGAGATGACAACATCTGATATCCAAGTATGGGCCAGAGAAGCTGTTGATGTCTTGACTCAGGGTCTGGAGGAGTAAGGGATTGAGGAGGGGAGAATAAGTAGAATTTAATTTCTGATATTGTTTATCAGGAAGCCATCAGATTCTTGATTGACTCCAGTTATCACTCTAGATAGGGTACTATTCCCTCTGAAGGAGCAAGTTGATATCTTAGGGGTCACTCTAGACTCACATCTGCTACAAGATGGACAAATAGAGGTCACTACTGGCAAGGCTGTCCAGCTTTGGTTAATGTGCTAGTTGCCACCCTGGCAACAAACATCCACACTTTCATTATCCCTGACTACTATTTTATGTAGGTCTGCTTTTGGAGACTACTAAGAAGCCACAGTTGACTCAGACCCCAACAGCCCATGTTCTGGCTGAATATCTAACATTAATGTTGCAGGTACTGTCTCAGTAGCCAATGGGCTTCCAACAGTAGTGGGTTTCAAATCCCGGTGCTACCAGTTCACTATTGGTAGCACATGGGCATGTGCACTCACTTTGCAAGCACATAGCACTTCTGCACATGTGCAGAGCATTTTTGATGACCTCTAGTTGGGTGGGCAGAGCCTCCCATCACTGCTGCTACCTGTTCACCTGAACCGGGGAGAACCAGGAGCAACCCACCACTGGCTTCCAAGTATCATTCAAACACTATATAATCACTGATAAAGTCCAATATATAGTGGCACCTAGGAACTGATAAGACTGTCTGCCTTGAGTGATGCCAACACACTTCATGTGCACCTTCCCATGAAGGATTCTATAGGGTTCCCCCCTATACAATATTGAGGGATGGGGAGCAGAAAACTATGTTTTCACTATATGCTCCATCACAGTGGACAAGATCACTTTTATTTTGGATGGCATCTTCTATGATGCTTTTTAGGAAGGTAGTAAAGGCTGAATTGTTTTGAAGAACATTTACTTTTTAATATTGCTGAGTTAGGTGCTTGGGAGAGAGGATGGATAATTTTTATCACAACTTTAATATATCTGTATCAAAGGTTTTTAAGTTTTGTGATTATTGTTGTGTATTTATGTGAACTGTTAAAAGCCTATATTGAATTGGCAAAATACAAATGTTATAGCATATAAATAAATAATACACCATGCATTAAAAACATACTGAAATATACACAACGCTAAATTATTTCAGGCTGTAAAACCTACGGTGGCAATCAATTTCTTTAGCATGCCGATATTGATGTCGAAAGCAACAAGCTGTTATTTTCCAAAATGTATTCAATCGTTTTGCTAATTTTTATCTAATTTATGGCAGCGGTTTTATAACAGTTTGCCCCAAATGGAGATGTGGGCATCAATTCCTTTCTGACAAATCAGGTATTTTTCCTAGCCATAAACCTCTGCAGTGCCCTGGCTCAGGGAGGCATAAAGAGCAAAAACCTTAATCTCGCATATAATCAGCCACCACTGACATCAAGCAGCTTGCAGAGAAAGAGTCGAATGTTAGAAGAAAGGACTACCCATCAATACAACTCCAAAGGCTGCTTTTTAAAAGAAGGAACTTAGTATTGGTCCTCTAAGGGTGGACAATGACCTAAAAGACTCCCTTTGGTAAGTTGAGGCTTGTTTGTTTGTTTGTTTGTTTTATGTCTTTGCTTTTGGGGAGTTTTATAGAAAAAAAAGGAGTGGGCTTTTGAGATAATTGCCTGAAAGCATGCTCAATTGTTTGCTTTCCACCCCCATCTCTCTTTATTTTCAAAACACCAGAAAGAATTTTTGCACATCTGGGAGCATATATAATAATATAGAGTGAAAGGAGAGCATAAATGCATAAATAGCAGCTTTATCTATTCAAAAGCACATCCAACCCATGCTTGGAAAAAGTGTTTTCCAGCAAAATACTTTTGCCAAGCTTACCGCTAATATGATATTATTTGCAAACTGGAGGTATTCATTAGAAGTCGTGCCAACCGGGTAACTGTGAGATGTGTTAAAAAGCAGATAGAGATTAAAAATAAGAGCCAGTTTGCAACCTGGTTAGAAACTGGAGAGCTTGTGAATCCTGCCTTAGGCAAAACCACCTTTGGCTGGTTCCACTATCTTAGCCTTAGGAAGCAGGCAATAGCAAACCACTTTTGAAAAATCTTGTTAAGAAAACTGCAGGGACATATCTGAGAATCAGACGCCATTGAATGGAAGAAGAAAAAAACATAAAAAGGCAGATATAAAGCATTTGAAAGAATTTCCATATATGTAGTGATAGTATTAAATAGTTATTTAGAGGTTCATTACTCAGTCCCATGAGGATTTGCCTCTTTCTTATCATGTAATATTTCCTTCCCCAACCTCATGCTCTATACACTTGATGGATTTTAACCCCTAAAATCCCCAAATACCCTCACTATTGGTGGATAAGCTATCAGGGCTTGATTGTTGATACCTGTGGTTGATAATTGTAGAACAACTCAACTAGAAAGCATGACCAAAGGTCAAGGTGACAGAGCACATAAAATGGGAAGGCTCCTCATTGCCCTCATGCCAACATCTGAAGCTGACGTAGAATGTGTTCAAGGAAACAGGTGAAACCAGATATGGAAACAATGTGAACATAGTTTTAGAAACCAGTATGTATACCTACTTACCTACAATTAATGCTATTTATAGGATTTACTTTTGTATGAACATGCATATACTCTTAAACATGGTGATGTTGTCTAATCTAAATTATATCTATGTAGTAAAAAAAAACACCTGTTGATTTTTTTGTATAATATCCCAGTTGTAATGCCTGCCATTTCCAACCTAGTACCTTCCAAAGTCCCAGAATCCTATTGGCTCCAAATGATTGGTTGTTCTAGGAATTGCAATCCTAAATTATCTAGGCAATGTTAGGTTGAGAAAAACTCCTATATGGGACTATGGTATTTTGGTTGATTTTATGGTGATGCTGCTTCAGTGCTTCAGTTATTTAACTTGATGTGTTATTTACGTCCCAGCTGTAGGCAGAGTGTTTCTGTGAAAAACTTGTTTTGTTCATCTTTGAGGAATAAGATACACTCATCTCTACCTCCCTTTGAACTGAAGGTACAGGTTACTTCATTTATTATTTTTTATTAATTTTTAATATTTATTAATTATTTAGAATAGAATAGAATAACAGAGCTGGAAGGGACCTTTGGATGTCTTTTAGTCCAACCCTCTGCCCAGGCAGAAAACCCTACACCACTGAACCCTACACCACTGAAGGCAAATGATTATCCAACATCTTTTTAAAAATTTCCAGTGTTGGATCATTCACAACTTCTGCAGGCAAGTTGTTCCACTTATTAATTGTTCTGTCAGGAAATTTCTCCTTAGTTCTAAGTTGCTTCTCTCCTTGATTATTTTCCACCCATTGCTTCTTGTTCTACCCTCAGGTGCTTTGAAGAATAGTTTGACTCCCTCTTCTTTGTGGCAACCCCTGGAACATTGCTGCTATGTCTCCCCTAGTCCTTCTCTTCGTTAAACTAGACATGCCCAGTTCCTGCAACCGTTCTTCATATGTTTTAGCCTCCAGTCCCCTGATCATCATTGTTGCTCTTCTCTGCACTTTTTCTAGAGTCTCAACATCTTTTTTACATTGTGGCGACCAAAACTGGATGCAATATTCCAAGTGTGACCTTACCAAGGCATTATAAAGTGGTATTAACACTTCACGTGATCTTGATTCTATCCCTCTCTTTATGCAGCCCAGAACTGTGTTGGCTTTTTTATTCATTTATTTCCACCAGCACTCAATAGACAATTTTCTCTATTGAGGAAGATTGGTGATCACTTTTGCCTTTATTTGCAGAAAAAAGCAGGGGGAATCACAATTGCCTACTACACTGTCTATCCGATATAGGTTAATCTTGTTTGAAATGCAACCTGCTACATTAAATAAGGAAGAGAGGATAATGAAAGCTGAAAGCGGCGGGTTTTATTCCTAACAGTACTTTTTTAGTCTGTGATTTCAAGCCGGTGTTTCATTATAGGTCACGCAACAGCCATCTGGGTCCAAAAGACCTTTCCACCTTATTGTGTAGCATTACTTCCCTATATATATTTGGGGGAAAAGAAATTAAAGATAAATATGGTAGCTTTAAGCTTCCCTCTTTTTTTTTTTTTGTATGAGTTCAAGCAATGCCCTTGCATCTGCTCCGTAAAAAAAACTTGTGTTTTACAAAGCAGTGAATCAAGACTGCTTGTATCTAAGAGTTACTTGGCTAGTTTTCCATATGAATAAACCCTGGAACCTGTTCTCTCCTGAGGAGTGGGACAGGATTTTATATCTTTGCTTGTGTAGGAGAATTCAGTTCCATTCTTTGCACAAAGGCAACAGTGAACATCATTGGGATGGCAGGGAAC
>JANHZT010004923.1:2897-21080 GCA_032468215.1 Stegonotus admiraltiensis
CTGACTTTGTATAAAATATACAGAAGTATGAAGGCTATTGCTTAACGCATTGTAAGCCGCCCTGAGTCTCCGGAGAACGGCAGCATATAAATTAGAAGAAAAAAAAATGCTAATGCTTCTATACTGAAACCAGTAATGGTTTGTGGACCTCTGATATATATATTCTTCTTATGCAATGTTTTTCAAGCCTCCCAATAATCTTGTGCATTAACTTGGAAAAAATGTCTACTCAACCGGACATAAAGAAGAAAGAAAGAAAGAAAAATACCAGAAGCATTTTTAAAAATCTGGGGGAAAAAACAGAGGCTTCAGATATATTTGTTCCAGTCTTAGGAGGTCTCGCTCTCTCTTCAAATTCCAAAGAAGTAAACATAACCTGCTGATAAAAGAAAGCTGTGTAATTCTAAGCTCAGCTGGCTCAGTCAATTTGACAATCAGACTTTGATGTTCAAGAAGAACATTCAATTGATGTTGAGAAAGCAGAGATCTGTCCCCAAAGGGAGGAACATTTGAAGGAAAAATGCAGCAACTTCCCTTCTTTTGTATAGCAAGGAATTCTAGTGGCAAACATATGGATACGGAGCAAAATAACACCCGAATTTATGTGGGATTAGATTGGAGGCAAATGACTTTCTTGAGTGCATTTGTCCAGTCGGAAGGAAAAACCTGGAGAAACATCTAAGATTAGCTCCTTGACAATGGCAGCTTTACCCTTTGTATCACTTAATCCTGTGGCCCCCAACTTTTTGGGCACCAGGGACCAGTTTCATGGAGAGAGGCTTTTCTGAGGACCGGGGGGGGGGGAGCTTTGGTTTCGCATGCTGCCTGCATCTCGCACATACATGGATGGGGCTTTGTTTGTTTGCACAGCCCAATTTCTGGCATGCCGCAGACCAGGGCTTGGGGACCCCAGACTTAATCTTTAATTTAAAAGCAATTCTTAAATCACTTGGTTGATTTGTGTATTTAACAAATTGAACCACTAAATGTAATGGGAAGAAGGAATAGCCTTGAGGAACAGAAGGAAGAGCTGCAACCAAGGTAATGGTCAGATAAAAGAATCCTGAGCCTGGGCAAGAACTGTAATTGTGAGAAAGCATCTCAGACAAGGCTCATGCACGCACACCTCCTACCGATCAGCTGGTCTTTGGTCTCTGCTGAGTATGCGTGGGAGCCATACATGCATGTCTGGGGGTGGGGTACATGCATGGGGGCTGTCTCCCATGCATGGGGGCGGGGCGCATACGTGGGGGTGGCGTGTGCATTGCATTTGGGGGGTTCGGGTGCACACATACGTGCTTTGGGAACTCGGTCCGGAAAAGGTTAGCCATCACCATTCTATAGCATTGAGATTCATTTGCCACTGTTTTTCTTCTATTTCTTTTTTAGGTCTGCACACGTTCTGACATATCTAGTCCACAAACCATTCTAAATGTTTCCTTCCCCTTTGTATTTGAAGAAGGACCACTGATCTGGTTGATTCAGGGCATTATTTCTGAATTCTGGTTAGCCAGTCTATATTTGCCCAAAGACAAATATCCATAAATACAAATATACAAGCAGATTTCAGAGCACAGAGTAGCTCGGGAGGGTCGGTTGCACTTAAAATGGGAGGAGGATAGTGAGGACCACATTGGAGTAAGATGAAAAATAAGGCAAGTCTGGATTTTTGAGCTGAGGGGAGAGTGAGGGTTGAAGACAGTAGCTGTTGTTTAAACCATTAAGCCTATTTTAGGGCTTACGTATCATTTCCCATCTTTCCCATGTCACAATGGTGGGACACTATGGTACAATTTATGGCAATTTTGGTGAACAAATCATTGAGGGCCAGACCGAAACGCCTCAGGGGTACCTCAGTTTGCCCAACTCTGCACTAATCCAAGATTCTAACGCACATCCAAAATATCTGAAAAAGGGCCCTGTTTAGTAAACGCTCAACTGCCATGTTCTGAGAGTCAGGGAAACAGCCTACCATGCCTACTAAAGCATTACTAAATATTTTGCACATCCTGCTATACAAAGAATTGAAGAAAAAAAAAAGACCGTGGGGAAATTCATATGTCCAAATATTCTTTAGGGGGTCCTTAAATTAGTCCCCAACCATAAGGAATGAAAACAAAATGAAACATCCAACAGATAATTTTCAGCACCTTTGACTTAGTTAATAATTTTCAGCACCTTTCTGGCGACTTAGATTACGTTTGTTTGTTTGTTTGTTTGTTTGTTTGTTTGTTTAATATATCCATCCATCCATCCATCCATCCATCCATCCATCTATCTATCTATCTAATTTGTATCCTGACTTTATTATTTTTACAAATAAGTCAAGGTAGCAAATATACTTAATATGCCTTCTTCCTATTTTCCCCAAAACAACAACCCTGTGAGGTGAGTTGGGCTGAGAGAGAGAGTGATTGGCCCAAGGTCACCCAGCTGGCTTTCATGGCTAAAGTGGGACTTGAACTCACAGTCTCCTGGTTTCTAGCCTAGTACCTTAAGCAGATCCCTCAGCCCTCTAAGATTCAGGAGGCCTCTGTCTCTGTGTGGATACTCAAAAGACAATGGTTGCCCAGGAACATACAAGGTGATATTCCAGAATAGCCCAAGCTTAGTAAATCAAACCTAGCTAAAGTCATCTGTACCCCTTAAGTAGACCTGGCAGGATGCAGCTCCATTGGCGATGCTGCAAAGTCATTTCTATTATTATTCTCTTTCTCTTTAAGCAGTTTGCCAGGAAGATATTAGTCACAGTATGTTTTACATAATGGAAAATAAATATTACAAATGTTTATATTAAACCCTGTCATTACTAGACACCACTCCACCTCCCCCCACCCCAAAAGAAAAAAGAATCAGAGGAGAGAACCTTTATACCACGCAAGGCAGGAATTCATATCACTAATTATGATTTTTTTCCCCACATTTCAACATTCAAGAAATTAAGTCTTGGGTTTACCTGGTATCATGCTTTAATAAGTGACCAATCCTGAATATTTGACCTCAAACTCCTGCTATCTTTTAACTATTGACAGTAACAACTGGGGATCATGGAAGTTTAAATTCTGTTTATCTACAGATTTAGGAGTTGTTTTAACTAACCTTTCCTTATTGTGAAAAAAAAATGTATATTAATTTGAATCAATCTCTCTGTATGCAAACATGCATTTATAAACTCACACACACCGTAATAAACAAACTATCTGAAACTACTGTAAGATCATACTTGTGGCTACCCATGGTACAAAATATTTGTCATTTACAGTATATCTTAGATTTTTAAGAGAGTCTATTTTCAGAGACCAGATTTCAATCAGAACTGGAAGGGACTTTGGAGGTCTTCTAGTCCAACCCCCTGCTCAAGCAGAAGACCCTATACCATTTAAGACAGGTTACTGTCCAGACTCGTCTTAAAAACCTCCAGTGATGAAACACCCACAACTTCGGAAGGCAAAGCTGTTCCACCAGTTAATTGTCCTTACTGTTAGGAAGTTTCTCCTTATCTGAGAATGTATAACTCCATTTGTGTTGTGTTTATTTCTGAAGGAAATTAAGCTATTTACATAATAGAGATATCCTTTGATCTGAATACTAAAAGGGATTTTGGAATCACAACCGACAGTTTATGAATTGTAATAGGTGAAATATAGGAAGCTGATTTACATCACTTCTAAATTGATGTGTTTTGCATATCCCTATTTAGTCTGGTCTTTTGAATTGATACTAGATACAGTAGATAGGAACATGGTCTCTCTCCCGCAGTTGCTATCACTCCCCGCAGTTGCTATCAGACCTCTTAAGTGGAGTAGACAAGAATGAACCTTGGAATTTCTGAATGCAAAGAGTATCTTTTCCTGTTGAACTATACAGGGTATCTAAGCTTTGCTAAAATAGTTTGCAAAAAAAGCAAACTGGGATTGATTCAGTGGCATTCAAACTTGCTCTGTCAAGTCTGACTTATCTTTTATAAATGGGATACCACTGAGTATTTTTATAAAGGCCAATGTCCTGTTATATAAATACAGCTTTTTTTCTGGAGAGTTACCAATTTTTAAGGGAATGTGCTCTAATTACTTTATTCATTAGATGTGCAGTAGAATTTATGAATCAGATTCAGCCAGCAAATTGACAGTACTAACCTCCATCCACAGCCAGGCCAAGTACATGCAAATGGTTTTTCCCCTGTGTGCCTTCTTAGGTGGGCTTTCAAATGGCTGCTTTTAGTGTACATCTTGGTACATCCAGGAAAAGTACATTTGTGCATTTTAATGAGTTCTGCTGCAGGATTCTTTTGAAACTTTTGACCCATGATGACTCCAGTTTGACCCTGGATTGTACCTCCTGGACCAATAGGTTTTGCAGCTATCGGAACTGGAGCTATGCGGACAAATTTGGAAGATGAGTTCAAGTTGGATGATTGAACAAGTTGTGGCACCAGTGCAAAAGTTTGCCCTTGGATGTTGACCAAGAGCTGTGCAATTTTAATGTTTTCTTGCACTGATCCTTGTGAACTAGGACTCACATCTGACGGTTGCTTAACCTGAACTGGCTGGATCTGGAGCATGACTGGTATCCCTCCATCAAGGGACACTGCTCCGTTAGATGTATGGCTGCCTTCCATTGCACCATCTGATTGTTCATTTTTACTGTCTTTTAAAGTAACACTTGGTACCATCTGGTCTTTTTGTTGTATGGAAGCTACAGTGATTTGGCTGCAAGCTCTCATGTCTTTGGTCTCACTCTTAGGTCCTTCTTTGAGATCAATCTCCATGTTTTCTTCCAAAAACTCCTCTATCTCCTCAAGGGTAGGCTGGAATGGTCCGGAATCTTCCATCTCCACTGTGAACTCTGGAATTCTAAAATTCTCCTCCTTCACAATGGGCTGAAGTCTCCTTTTATCCCACCAAGAAGCATGGCCATTCCCCAGAGATGCCTGGGACAACAAATAATCTAAGATACTGTCCTGATTCTCAGCACTTGATGAACTCCCATAGCTGGAGCCTAGAACCTGTGAATCTGGGCTCGAACAAGAACAAAAACTTGAGGAATCGCTGTCATCTTCAGACACTGGGGAAGGCAGCATTTGGTATGACCTCCCAACAGCTGTCATGTCCCCAAAGTATCCAATTGAGGACCTGGTGGATGAGAAAGATTCATCCGCAGGAAGCAAGTGATCCACCATTCCTGGATAATCTCTTTACGCGTGTCCCACCAGCATGTACCAAACGAGTGAAAACCTGAATGTGGGAAACACAAACATTGACAGTCAGAAAGCAGAAGTAATTGTTCATCCCAACACGCTGAAACCGTATAGCTTGATTTAGAATGCTTACGGAGTGCAGCACATGTTGCTACATGTTTTGATCTAGTTTGTATCACCCAAGAGGATTTCTTGAGTGCTTGAAAGCTTTCTTCACGATTGCACCGCATGCTTACAAAAGAATTATCTCCCCAAACCATTTCATAACTATACATTAACGACTGTAGATTTAGAGTCAGCTTTCTTTTCAAACATTTGCTGGCAAAAAGATAAAGAGTTCTATATTTGTAGCCATTAATCCTACAAATAAAGTTAAAGAATACGCAGAGGGAACCAAAAAAAAAAAAGAATACAGAGTTTTTCTCCCATCCCTGAATTTCTTTATAAAATAGAGCATTTATCCCTAAGGAAGCCGTTTTCTATCCACTGCAATTTTTATTCTTTCACATATACAAATATAGGCTAATTATGGTGTAAAAGCAAGGCTCAAAATCGCAGGAGCTAAAAATATTGGCTAGTCTTCAACAGCAAATATACCATAGCAATTTTCCTTCCTTAGATTAATAAATCAACCTTTTAGCATTAATATCTTCAGTGCTGGTCCTTATAAGGTTTTGAATCAAGCAGGATTCCTCAGTTACCATATTTCTAGAGGTGGAATCCATTTTTTTGCTGTACCGTATTTCCTCTCCAATAAATAAGTAAAGATTATGAACCAAAAAAAAATACATTCTTTTTTTTTACTCTCCTTTGCAACATTTGGCCTGACTACAAGGTCATTGTTAAATGGCACTGCCACTCACTGCCTGCATTACTGAATATTTATCATTTGCAAACACTGCCGTAGAATG
Source organism: Stegonotus admiraltiensis (assembly GCA_032468215.1). NCBI lineage: Eukaryota > Metazoa > Chordata > Lepidosauria > Squamata > Colubridae > Stegonotus > Stegonotus admiraltiensis. The sequence goes on from JANHZT010004923.1 coordinate 9,006, forward strand.
ATCAAAACCACATTCCATTTCTAAATTTGGTTTAGAATTAGTCCTTCATTCAGGTTTTGGATTTCAAAGCCTTGCAACCAATCCAGTCAGCTAGGTGCTGCCATCCATCAATTCATTCAACTTCAGCATCTCTACAAAGCCCAGCGTTCAAGGGAGGGGAAAAAGTCACTCACAGACATCCATTCTACTCATCAAAGCAGAATTCACACAGGCATCTTTTACGTTCAACTGGAAGCATAAGTTGAAAAATGTCTCCAACCAACCCTTGCCCAGGTTTTCATCCTAGTCAACTTTGAACTGGTTGAACTGCTCCAGACTCTATTGCAGAAAATACAACTTCAGCAATAGAGTGGTCAATGCCTGGAATGCACTACCAGACTCTGTGGTCTCATCCCCAAACCCCCAAAACTTTAACCTAAAACTGTCTACTGTTGACCACACCCCATTCCTAAGAGGTCTGTAAGGAGCGTGCATAAGAGCACCAGCATTCCTACCGTCCCTGTCATAATGTTCCCTTTAATTGTATTCATTTTATGTATTCAATTCAATTCATACTTATATATATTATCTAATATGTACTCAACAAAATAAACAAATAAATAAATCTTCAAAGAACCAGAAAACAAACAAACAAACAAACAAACAAAGGATTTTATGAACACACTGAAGAATATACATGTTTTTATGGAAGCTATGATGGTTGCAGAGGGAAGCTATTGGGTCTGCATTTGCAAGGCATGCAGAGAGACAGACAAGAGTTAAAGAAGTTGTGTTGTAATAAAAAGCCTGTAGTCTACCCTAAAAGAAACAGCAAACCTGAATGTTTGCATTATTTTAACCTGGTCTTCTGCTATTGCTGCTATGACCACTTTGCCACAATGTCGTCCAAGGAAAGGGACATCACATTCACATAAATGATACAATTTATTCTGCACACTTAACTTCCCAATCTTTGCTTCATTCCATTCGAAGGAAACACATAGAAGATAAATGAGTAATTTAGCAAGAGGTATTTTTCACTTACTCCCTCAGGACCCGTCTGTTAACATTCCACAGGGCATCCAACAGAGTACAAGTACATTTCTCTGAGAAAGAGCTTTTTGAATGATCTGGAGTAGGGATAGTTTGGAAGAAAAAGCACTAATCGGCCTGCTGCTGCAGGCTTTAAACACAAATGCCAGACTTCTCTTTTGTTTAACAGACAACATTTATGAAGTGCTCACCAGTGGTGGGTTGCCCCCGGTTCGGACCAGTTCACAAGTACCAGTAGTAAAAGCAGCGGGAGGCTCCACCCACTGACCCCGGTGTGCGGCCCCATTGCGAACAAATAGTAAAGGTAAGTAGAACCCACCCCTGGTGCTCACATATATAGAATAGCAGGAAGTTCATGCAAAAGTTAGAGCCCATGTTGTGTGAATAGCCCAGAAAACATTTGAACAGCAAAATTAATTCCTCACAACACTGATTTGAATGTTTAGAGCCAAAGCAAGCCAGTTACATTGGCAGCGAATACTTCAAAATTTTCTCCTTGGTTCCACAAACATTATCTCATAATCCTAGATGTGTCTCACTCAGACAGAAGTCTTTTGGGACCCATTCCCAGTATATGTACATTGGATTGCAGCTTTAATCCATGTACTCACTAAATTTAATTAGCCAAAGCTTTAGTTAAATCACTACTATGGCAAATGTTCTATCTGCATGTTTGGAACTAGGAGAATATTTGTATATTTGTTCAGGCTGTTTGATGCTGGTACATTGACATTCCCATAACACTGTACCCGGTAATAATCAATTTGAATGCTTTTTTTAAAATCTACTGTTGAATTTATATTGAACTGAATAATTCATTCTTTGACAAGTAGATGACTAGGTAGGCAAGTATTACGTCAGTTTATAAAAACTGGTACTTGAATTTACTCAAGAAAGAAAAGCCAGGTCTACCAATACACTGTGAACAAGCCCACAATTTGGACATACGAATATCTTTCTCCCTCTGGAAAACTTGATTTGTGTAAAATGCAAAAAAAGCCACAACGATTGCAAGTGATAGAACTGGAAGGCATTCCCATTTGGTTTCAGTTTTATGCACCATTGTTCTTCTGACCATTTCTGGTCAGTTCAAGATGAAACCAAGTTCTTCCAATACTTTGGGCACACTGGCTATTCCAGAAACATGATATTTAGCCAAACAAATCAGAACTTGAGAAGAGATGTGTTCTCTGCTTTTAGTTAAAGTGATTTAAGTGAATCCAGAGAGACCCAAGTTCAAGTCATACCAGAAAGCTATTCTAGCCCACCCACAAAGAGCTCAGCAAATTGCTTTGCTCTTTCTTTTAGGAAAGGTAGAACTATTTTACTTGGGCAGCAGGGAGAGGGAGTTCAACATTTTTATTTCTGCTTTTTTGAAGCTGCAATTTTCTGGACTGGAACTGTTTGCAATATCCTGATGCTTTTGGACTGTGCTTTTAAAAATTATGTAATTATTATTTATTGGGTAAATTCTTTCTAATCATTCCACTGGTACGTTACACAGGGTAGCCAAAAATAAAATTACAATAATTAAAAGAAAATATACTCTAAAATATACTACAGTAAAATATATTGGATGTCCTCCTTTTTATATTAACATTAATTCCCTTTCTGCAAGGGACACAATATTTATAAACAAATAAGTAACTATTATACAGCATCACCATTTGGCCTAGTTCCAAGACTGCAATCGGACCTAGGATTAGGCAGCACACTCACATCCAAGGTTAAAAGTGCCATTCAGCCTCTTCCTGGAGCAGATCTGATGTCATGAAAAGACAACAAATTGCTTATTGGCGACAAGAATGATAATTGCATTGACACTATCAAGGAAGGATGGGCTGCTGGTGGGATTTTAATCTTGTAAGTTTTTCCCTTTGACCATTAGGGAGTGATGTGTAGCTCTACCCAAGGGAATAAACTAACTTGGGTCCTTGGGATAACTCCTTACTTACGTTTTGTGGGCATATGAAGTGACACATATATTTTTCAGCTTATCCATTGACTAGGCTATACCAGAATTTGTAGTGACAAAACTGGAAAAGGGCAAGCCAAGCCAAAATCCCCAAATGTTTAGGGAATGTATAACTGGGCAATATTTTCCCAACTTTAATCTCTTCAGCTCCAAATATTTCAATAGCAATAGCAATAGCACTTATATACTGCTTTACAGTGCTTTACAGCCCTCTCTAAGCAGTTTTACAGAGTCAGCACATTGCCCCCAACAATCTGGGTCCTCATTTTACCAACCTCAGAAGGATGGAAGACTGAGTCAATTTTGAGCCTGGTGATACCCGAACTGCCAAACTGCTGGCAGTCGTGATCAGCAGAAGTAGCCTGCAGTACTGCATTCTAACCACTACACCACTGCGGTCCATAGGAGCATTTCTTCTTCATATTTTACTGAGACTATTCTACCCAGAGCTAGAGACTCCTGCAGCATAATTCTCTCCATTCCTAAATAGAAGGATTGAATTAGAAGGCTAAAAGCAAGGTTAAACGGGTTGTGACTTTAAGCCCGCTGTTTTGTATTGTGATCACTGGATCTACTGTAGGAAACAATGGCACATCCAAACTGCCATGCAACCAATGAAGAGATGTACACTGGAGAAGGGAAGTATCTATGCCCATAAAAAATGCAGAGCTCAGCAGAAGAGTAGAGAAAGCAAAGGAGATAGAAAGTTCCTTTGTAAAATTTTAAGTTTCCTCAACTGGGTGCCTCCAGATGTTTTGGCTTCATCTTCTTACACTGGTTCGCATGTCCAACACATCTGAAGAAATCCTAGCTGGAGAAGGAGTTCCCTTCTCTCATTTAAAATAGAATCAAGAATGATAGTGAAGTTCAGCATTTCTGAAGAATGTGATATTAGCAAGATATATGAGAGGGCAGATGGAATACTAGCCGAGTCTGAATGAAAAGTATGCTTTCTAATTAAAGCTCAGCTATTCTTCGTCTTTCATTTATCGTATCAGCAGAAGCCCCCAGGACTATCTTGCTCTAGAAACACAAACTTAGGGTAAACATAGTACTCTATGATGCAGAGTTTAGTAAAAGGATGCAGGTCTTTAAGCCACTTCCCTTTCCCATCAAAGCAGTCATTTAGTGCAGGTTCAATTCTGGATACTGCAGGAATGCAAATGAAAGTTATATGTAAACTGTGAAAGGGTAAATAGATGAATTTGTATATCTTGGTAGTATGTTTACTATTTTTTTTTAAAGTAGACAAATTTTAAGGCATGTAAATGCTGAAGGAAAAGCTGTGAATAATGTGTGATCTGTTGCAAAGCACAAATGCTTGTTGGAAAAAAAATGGAGGCGGTTGTGTATAAGGAGGGTACTCCTGCTTAGTTTGTAAGAGGGAAGTGAGAATTCAGAATGACAGGAGAAATTTAAAAGTAATCTCAAGACAATGAAAATGGAATATCAAAGAAATGTGTGTCGTAAAGCAAGATACAGGATCAAGAATGAAGGGGTAAGTGAACACCAGAAATCAGTGGCCAATGGTAAAGAAGTATGTTGAGGTTGTGAAAATGAACAATGATCAATTGAAAAATATGAAGAAAAAGTGAATGGAGAGAAAGAGAGAGCCCAGGAAAACTGTGGTTGTATGGAGTTGATAATATCCTCAGAAACAGTGAGGTGAGGAGACCAAAGACAAAAGGCAATATACAAAATGCTGCATAGATACAGAAACAAGAATGGTTTCCATGGATAGAAACATAAGAGATAGTACACAAGAGTTGTTGGTGTAAAATAGATTTAGCTGTTTGTTTTTCTGTTTCTTATCTATGGTTTTAATATTTGTCTTATTATTTCTTATTCCTTTGTTGCACTTTCCATATTTACCAAAAAAAAGGAACAATACAATGACTATGTTTATATAGTTTCTTACTAAAGTGAGTAAATGTCTTCTTTGATTTGAAGAAATTCTCCAAACCTAATAAGAGATAATATGGCAATTCTAGGCATAGGAGAGAAACAAACGTTACTCTGTTCCAAAGAACAGTTGTCAGTTTAGGTCAGCAACTAAATATTAAAAGGACAGGAATTGTATGGCTGCATTTTGGACTCGACATTCAGAGAAGAATGTAGAAAGCTATGCAAAAACTGATCGGCTTGTCATTCTAGGAGGAGCTGAGAGCATTACAAGGGAATGCTATGTCACTGCAAGCATCATTAGCTTATTTGGTGTTTTTTAAGCAGCTGTGGATATGCTGACAACTGCATTCTAGAGCTGCCAACATCTCTTTTCTCTTTGATGCAAAACAATCCCATAAATCTTTGCTTTCCTGACAGGACCAATTGCGCAGATATAATGTGTAGATACTTGTTTACATTTGGTATAACCCAGAGTGGAGCGTAAGCGTATGTACTTTCTACATTGGTCTTTGCCCAAATTCACTGGAATGCTGTGGCTCAGAAATTCCAAGAAACTCAGAACATAACATACCATTGCCACTGTTTTTATATAGGGAAAACATTAATCCAGAAGCTAGTATGCTCCAGCAGTCAGTGTTGGACTTGTTTGGATTGGAGAAATTTGAACTCTAGACTCTGCTTAACTGCAGGGTAGCCTTCGCCATCCTGGTTCACATTTTCTCTCCAGGTTTAAAATTTTTAAAAAAGGTTTATTTTATGTATTTATAATCCACCTTCACTATCTTAATAAATAATTCAAGGAAGCTAACATACCTAATAATCTTTCCTCTTCATATTTCCCCCACAACAACAACCCTTGTGAGGTGAATTGCATTGAGAGAGAGGGACTGGCCCTAAATTACTCCCCTATCTTTCATGCCTAAGGTGGGACTAGAAGTCAGTCTCCTGCTTTCTAACCTGGAATGGGACAACGTGCCACAGCCAACTCACCATTGCCAGTTCGCCACAGGACAACTCGCTGTGGCCAGCTTGCCGTGGCACAACTTGCTGTGGGATAATTCAATGATTATATTTAATTTTTTTAAAAAAAATAATTATTATTTTAATTTTTGTCATGCACATTTCATTTTTGTCCTCGTTTTGCATCCTTTCTTTAATGACATGATTCCACCATTTCTTCGATACCATGTCACTTTTGTCCTACAGCAAGTTGTCCTGCGGAGAATTGGCCATAGCAAATTGTCTTGTGGCAAGTTGGCCGTGGTGAGTTGGCCGTTAAACAAAACAGCCAATGACGCTGACTTGAGATTATGGGCTCTGTAACCCAGTCCCACAAACAACACTAGGTTAAAGAAAATAGCATTGATTTCTGCCACTGATGCACATGTGCCCCAACCATCTGCACATTAGGCTACCTTGAAAATGGGTCTTATTCATGTACAGAGGTATATTTATAAGGAATTTCTTTGTAGAGGCAATTCTGGGTCTATCAGAATATACCTTTTTAATATTCCAGGAATGCACAGTCTGAATTTATTTTTATACTTAGCTGGTGACAGAGGGCCAATGGAGGGGCCAATCAGTGATTTCTGCATTCTTGGGGTAGATGAACTATGTTTGATGCTTAAAAGCAGTCAAAAGGAGCAAGAAGCAATGCAACGCATATACACAATTGTGTATTCATTACTTCTTATTATATCATCATATAGAGACACTGAGTAAAGTATTACATTGGGAGTAATTGTCCTCCACAATTAATCCTTGATGCTTTAGATTCTATTGGAAGTCCCTCTCTAGGTGTATCCATACATGTGCACACACCATAGAGACTGAGTATATGAACACAACGCACTTCTCCGATTTTTTTGAGTATACAGGTAGTCCTCGACTTACAACAGTTCATTTAGTGACCATTCAAAGTTCAACGGCACTGAAAAAAGTGACTTATGACCATTTTTCACACTTACAGCATCCCCATGGTCATCTGATCAAGTTTCAGACACTTGGCAATTGATTCATATTTATGATGGTTGCAGTGTCCCAGGGCCATGAGATTACCTTTTGCGACCTGACAAGCAAAGTCAATGGAGAAGCCAGATTCGCTTAATAACCATGTTACTAACTTAACAACTGCAGTGATTTACTTAACAATTTTGGCAAGAAAAGTTGTAAAATGGGGCAAAATTCACTTAACAAATGTCTCACTTAACAACATAAATTTTGGGCTCAATTGTGTTCATAAGTCAAGGACTACTTGCACAAATCTGCTCACTCTATCACTTCTTTTCCTTTTACAACGAGAAGCACTGGGCTCTTGATTATCCTCACCATTGTAAGGTTTGATAGCTCTGCCAAAAAACAAAAACCTCCAGATGATAATCTAGAATACAACATAGAAGAGGAACTCAGTTCCAATCCACAAAAATGAAACTAGAGCTTATACTACATGTATTTTGAGCAAGGCATACAATAATCCAGTGTTAGGTACTGATGTAACCCAAGGGAGGGCAGCAAATCTTATTTATTTACTTACTTACTTACTTACTTACTTACTTACTTACTTATTTATTTATTTATTTATTTATTTAATTATTTGTTTATTTATTTAAACTTCTATATCGCCCTTCTCCAGAGGACTCAGGGCGGTGTATCTGGAGTGCTCTCGTGCGATCAATAACCCTGTATGGCAGAGCAATGGAGAAATTGAGACAGGCTTAAATTCATTCACTGAACTTTGTGGTTAACCAGAGATTTCACACTCTCAGTCTGTATGATCCAACACTCTAGAAACAAACGTGGGCACTGTTCAACTTGGTGAGTATCATACGAACATTTTTAAAAGATGCATTTGAATCTGAATCATACAGTATACCCTGCTGTTCATGCTGGGACAAGAATGAATGAATGAATGAATGAATGAATGAATGAATGAATGAATGAAATGTATACTATGTAGTATCTCCTAATAAAAGCCTTTGCTGTCTTTCCTTTTAGGGAAGTGTAAATATATAGCTGCAAGAAAGGCTTTCCAGCTTAGGAAAGACTCAGGTCTTTCAGAACTGTTAATTTTGGCTGGTTGTATGTTTTACAGCAGGGGTCCCCAACCCCCAGACCATGGATCGATACCAGTCCGTGGCCTGTTAGGAACCGGGCCGCACAGCTGGAGGTGAGCAGCAAAACTGTGCACATGAGGGATCTAGGTTGCGCCCCCCTCCTCCCCCCACTCCCGGATTTGTGGAAAAACTGTCTTCCACAAAACCTGTCTCTAGTGCCAAAAAGATTGGGGACTGCTGTTTCACCAAAAAAAAAAAAATTAGTAGCATCAGATGATAATTTCCATGTATTAATTCATTACTTCATGCATCCGATGAAGTGAACTCATGAAATGCCTTTTAATAAAATGTATTGCTGCAATTGAAAAAAAAAATGCTACTAGACCCCAATTTTCACTACCACAGACTAACGTGGTCCTTCTACAATGTCTACATAAGGCTGTGCCTCTATATAACATGGTAACAACTGGACATGATACCATCTGCTTAATTTTTTCAAGAAGAATTATTTTATATATCTCACGGCCACTGAAAACATTGCAAGGATGTTCTGCAGGCCTCTTAGAAGAAGGTTTAAATATTAAAGGATGGGTTCCCACCCTTTTTTCTCCTTCTTCAAGCACTATTTCAGTCCCTTTACTGCCCACCGTAGGTCATTTCCTAAGATTATTGCATCATTTTGCACTTTGTAATTTACAGCACATAACCTGTCACACTTGGCTGGATGGGTAGTTAAGGTAGGAGTTCCAATTCTTAAAGCAAAAGAGCCATTAGGACACACAGATTCAAGTTCAAAGCAGTTGTCAAGCTTGTTTTATAATTTTCAGGATTTCCTAGCTTTATCTATATTCCTGCTAGGAATGGGACACGGCTGGGAAGTAAGGGACTGAGATCCCTTTCCTTGCCTGAAGTTAATTGGCTTGAAAATATATCCATTCCTTTATTCTTTTCTGAAGATTTTGCTTTATGGGTACCAAAATTTATAAGCTTTAATCTGCAGCTTTGGCCAAACTACCTGAGGTCTGGTCATTCATGCTGGTCACACACACATGCAGTCCTGAATCTGCCTATATGCTCATCTATCCAGCTGGCAATGGAGGAAAGCTCTGAGATTCATTGCAATGAGGTAAAAAAGAAGGGAGAAGAGATGGAGGACAGCTGTATGAAATTACACTGCAGTTTAGGCAAATGTTTTTTTTTAAAACCCGGCCTCAGCTTTACACAGCAGGTATTAAAGAAAGGGGCTGAACTCAGTTTCCCTGGTGCTATTCTTTCTTCCCCCTCCCTTCCCTTGGACTCTGAAGTTTGGAATGACCGAAAGTAACCCAGCAGCCATTTCTCTCTCTCTCTTTCTCTCCCTCCCTCCCCCCACCCTCTCTTTTTCAGCATTATCACAACAGCCAAAACAGAACAGAACAAAATGCACAGCTGCCTCCTCCTGTTCCTGCTCTAGGTTACTTTCTTACCATTACCTTCCAAAAGGAGTCTGGTACACACACACACACCTTTTCCAGTGCTGCTGGAAAAAAAATACTAAATGTTTCTGCCGCAGCCATTGGAAACATCATCGCATCTCCAAAGGTAAAAATGATGTAAGCCACAAAGTTTCCACAGCAAAAACTGTTGCAAGGACGAAGGGAAATCTCCCTGCAATTCAGAACAAGAACATCTTGAGTGCTCTCCAGCCAGGTGCAAAGAGACCTTCTCCAAACTGCTCCCTCTGAATATGCGGATTACACCTCATTCCAATCCTTGGCCAATAGCCATACTCACCAGGATGAAGATACAAAACTGTACGTGGAAGGGCAAGACTGGAGAAGATCAACGGAGAGGGGGACAAAAATAAGTCTTTGCCTTGGCAACATTTGTGAAAAATAATAGGAGTTGGGTTTTCCCCTACATTCTTGAAAACTGTCTCACTGACATGAGGAACAATAAATGGGTGGTTTTTGGATGGTATTGTATAGTATATACAGCTTTCTCTTTCATGAGTGTTTACGCAAACACACACATGAAATGAACAGCTTCCAAATAGGAAACAATCCTATACTTTCTCCAGAAAATTTACCAGAAAAAAAAAAGACTCTTTGGAGAATAACTTTGGGTTATTGGATATACCCAGTCCTCAAAACAGGATTTGAGGTATGCTCTATGGTAAAGAGATAGCTCTAACCATTAGAATTCTATTATTAACTCCCCCAAAAAGAAGGGTTTTTTCCCCTGGGCAAGTGAGCAGTATTGATGGTAGACTGAAAACTTTCAAATCCCATAGCAGGTCGTATCAAAAAGACCTTCCATATAACTCTGCATTGCTACTGTCATTGCTACAAATCCATCCATTTAAACATTACAATGTCACAACTGGTTAGTTGCTTCTTAAGCCTTAACCCAGCAATTTCTGCGTTTTTATGGTTGGCATGGGCCAGCCTTCCGCAAAAGAAGACACCCAACAGATATCTTCACTTCCCATCATTTTCAGCCCCCAGCAGCCCTGGTGTTGGCAGGAATGATGGGAGATGTAGTCAAACACCTTCATACGGCCCTACCAAAAGCACCAATTAATTTATCTCTGCTCTGCTCATGACGCTGCCTGCAGCCTGCATTTCTGTAGCCCTCCAGGGGATATTGGAGAAAAGGGGGGGGGGGGTTGCTGGTGTTAAAAAATATTCTTAAAAGGGACAGCAGCCCAGCTTTGACATCAAGCAGAACCTCTTCTGAGCTGCTTTTAAGTCCAAAAGGGAACCAAAAGGCCAGGGAGCATTTTGCACACAAAAGCACAAAGTGGCAGATCTGAGACGTTGTCAGGTGGCATTGAAAACCGGCCTTCTCACGTCCTGGGTTAACAGAAGAAATGGAAAAGTACCTGCCTGTTCATTTGCTGCCGAAGGGGAGGCGACAGTCACCGCACCGAGCTCCGGCACAGCGACTCCCAGAGTTTTATTCTCGCCTTGCCGAAAACGAGTTTTCTCTTATTAAAAAGCTCTGCCTGAACATATGGTGGGAAATCGTCTTTTTTTTTTTTGCTCGTTCTTCGGAACTTGGGCGCTCCGATCGATCGGAGAGCCACCGGCGCGTTCAGAGGGCAGATCGTGTCCTTCAAAGGGGGCTCCTCCGTCATCTCTCCCACCTACCCCCCCCCCACTCCCCGTTCCCCTCCTTTATGACAAACAACTTCGCACTGAAGAAAAACTAAATGCCAGCATTACTAATCTGCATCCACTGAATCAAGAGCAGAGTTCTTTGGCTTTCTGTCTTGCTCTCAAAGAATAAATGTAGGCAGTCTATTCAGATCACATTAATACTTATATCAATAATTTCATTATTCTGTGTATGATGAAAATGATACTTGAGGGCAAAATGTTAAAAGAAAAGAAACCTACACATTCATCTGGAACTTAGTGATTTATCCTCAGCTGGAGCTTTAAGAAGAAAAGAAGAGTGATCCCTTAGCTCTGCTTCTGCTTGCTGCTAACCCTTGGCTTTGTCTGAAGTCATTAATACCAGTGTCTGGGAAACTGCAGAAATATAGAACAATTGCCTTTTGATTTTGAGCTCTTCTTTGATCATGGAATAGCTACATCCTCAGACTAGGAAGGCAGAAAAGGAGTAATGGAGGCTTTATCTCAACTAGTGTAATTATTGGTTCCCATACCTTCCAGCTTTGTTAAGCTTTTGATCCTTTGCATATAATACTTAGTCATAATCCAGCTCTCTATGACTTCAGGCCCAACTGCAATATATACAAAAAGGATAGAAAGGACTAAAAATAGAAGGGACTAAAGACAGAGGGGAAAAAGGTGGAGGCCATTGCAGAGACATTCAGTCTATTTAAATGGAAACAAAAAGGCTGCTGGCCTGTCCAGATTACATTAAATGTGATATTTCATATTGAGGAGGACGATTCAGAGAGATCTTCCTAGCGAGAGTCCATACCGTTCAGAAATTGTTTAGTAATCTTGCACGGGAGGGGGTGGTGGTGTCCAGCTGTAAGGGAAGAGTCAGAATCTGTAGTTACTGGCTCATATGGATGAAAAAGGGCCCAGGGTAGGGGCGGGGGGGTGGCGGTTATTATTAAGGAGGATCTTGGTCCGAGGGAGACCACTGTGCCAC
>JANHZT010004923.1:35921-48424 GCA_032468215.1 Stegonotus admiraltiensis
TATTGCTTAACGCATTGTAAGCCGCCCTGAGTCTCCGGAGAAGGGCGGCATATAAATCAAAGCAAAAAAAAAAAGTGCAACCTAAACTGAAATGGGGAGAGCTTTTTTTTTAAAAAAGATTACAAATGAGAAGAGAGGATTGAGTGTTCAGACAGCACGGATAGAGAAAATCTTCTTTCTCATAAGATTAGAATCCAGCACCATCCAGTGAAAATGATTGGCTATGCTTAGCTGGAGATTATAGTAACTGGAACTCAATCCAACTGGAAGGCAGCTGGTTAAGGAAGCCTGACCTTTGTTTTCTTTGTGTAGTCTTGCTCGTCACTAGATTAAACAAATGTGGAATAGCAGCATCAAAGCGAATTTCATAGTAAATTCTGAGAAGAGGATCCTCTGCCCCATTTTTATAGAGAGACCCAGGTGTGTGGTGTGGTATAGGGTCTTCTGCTTGAGTAGGAGGTTGGACCAGAAGCCTTCCAAGGTCCATTCCAACTCTGTTATTCTATATTCTGTATATTTCGCATACTGATCTCACAGAGTGAATAATTAGCTCAAATGTTACAAAATACAATTCCATGTTGACCTCCTGAGAAACTGCATTTTCTTATACAGCCCTTGATGCTGGAGATATACTTTTGCTGGGGCAGCCATCTTGTGAGGCCTCCGATAACCAAGGCAGCATTTAATCAACTCCTTCCTTTAGGAGCGAGAGCGACGGAAGACTTTGAAAGTCCACGAGAAGATGACTTGCTCCACTCTGCAGAGTTCCAAACAGACAGGATTCAAGAGAGCGATCCAAATGGAAGAAGAAGCTGAGGACAAGGAGTTATTAGCAGAAGCTGAACGACTCAAAGCTCTCCGAGAAAGCATCTCCTGGAAGATAGCAATTACTAAAGGTAGCTGAGGAAAGCATTCAGATCCTAGGCTGCAATGTAGCGGAATAATTACTTGGTATCAGAACATAATACTGTATAAGCTTCCAGCTTAAGATTCTCATTTTTTTTCACATTCAGACTGGAATAATTTTAGACATGGTTTCCCAAAAAATGTGATCTAAGTGAGGGTGCAAACTTGCTATAGGTTTGCTAGTCTCTTCCTGTCTCTGGTTAGCATTATCACTCAAAAGTAAAACACATTTGAAGTTATTTGTTCCAAGCTTTTAAGAGAAAAACAGTTGGGAAGGGAGGATTATTTTGAATAGGGAAATAACCAAAGCAGCAGGCCTCTGCTTCAGAGGTGGGTTTCAGTAGGTTCTGACCAGTTCTGGAGAACTGGTAGCGGAAATTCTGAGTAGTTCAGAGAACCGATAGTAAAAATTCTGACTGGTCCAGCCCCCATATATTCTCTGCCTCCCAAGTCCCAGTTGATTGGGAAGAAATGGGGATTTTGCAGTAACCTTCCCCTGGAGTGGGGTGGGAATGGAGATTTTACAGTATCCTTCCCCTGCCATGCCCACCAAGCCATGCCATGCCCACCAAGCCACACCTACAGAACCGGTAGTAAAAAAAATAGAAACCCACCACTGCTCTGCTTATTAATCTTTCTATAATCTTTCATTTATTAGTTGGGATTATTTTTTAAACAAGTTAATAAAGGACACATCTATGCAAATAATTTCAGGAAAGATCTTACCATAAAGGGGAATGTATGGACTCTTATTTTTATAGGATCAGCTTAAAATTCGCTTTACATCTTGACCATAAATTGGAGTATAAAATGAATACAATTTTCTTAAGTCTCTTCAAAATGTTTCTAAAACACTCTGTAATATAAATGAGATTCACCAGAGTTTGGAAGTTTCTGATGGGCTCTTATCATATGTCATAGGGTCATAACATATGAAAGATGTCTGTGGAGATTCTCAGTCATCCAGGTCATGGTTGTCCCAAAGGTGCTTTTTTCAAGAGGCAAGTCCAGTTGCCTCTTGAAAAAAGTACCTTTGGGATAGCATATGAAAGAGTTCTTTATGGGCCCCAAATTCTACAAAAGCCTGCTGTCTCCAGAAATGGTATCTGCTGCTGTAATACACACTAGTCAGCTGCACATCTAAAATGTCCCTGATAAAAAGATCCAACTGTTATTTACAAATGCTCAGAAAATAAGATTAAATGAAATAAATAGAGCAAAGATGAATAGAAGAGACGAAGAACAGTTTGACATAGAAGCAGAACACTTTTAGTAATGGAACAGGCCAGTTTCTAAACTATGGAAGCGGTAAAATTGTTGGCTGCAAGTGTCTCTCCATCAACTCAGTCAACGGAAAGAGATTTTGGAAGCTCTGCTAAAAGCCTTGTCCGCTCACTTCACTGTGAGCGGCTTGCACCGCTGCCCCTTTTTTTCCCCTTCCCTCCTTCCTTCCTTCCTTCTTTCTTTTCTTTCTTTTCCCCCCAGACCAGGTTGTAGAGAGAGAGACCATGCATGATTACATCAATCAGAAACGGCAGATGTTCTTGCTGCAGGTATTTCATTTTGTTCTAGTGGTGTTGCCTATACGTCAATTTGAGATAGTAAAGAGGAGCTTGAGATCTGTATTGGGGACAGCTGGGGGGTCAAGTCTTTTTTTTTTTTGGCTGTCAAATTCACGGGATGGCCTTGGGGGAGACTATTCTTTCCAATCATATTGTTGCGAGGATAACATGGGAGGAAAACCAGCACCAGTCTGATTCTGAATGCTTTGAAAAGGAGAGGGCTGATTACAAATGCAGCATTAAATGAAGTTGCTTCAATGCAACTCGATGGTAGCTTTTAACATGAGGAATCATTGTCTGTAAATTGTCTGGTGGAAGATGCTAGATGGCTTATGCCCGTGATGGCAAACCTATGGCACGCATGCCGGAAGTGGCACGCAGAGCCATTTCTCCAGGCACGCCTGCCATTGCCCATTGCTCTTCTGGGTTTCCTGTTGCCAGCTGATCTTTGCACGCATGGGAGCACCGAAAACTGGAAGAGCAGCTCCCTGGTGCGCATGTGCACACCGGAAACCGGGAAGCTCAGCTTCCCGGCATGCGCATGCGTGCCAGGGAACTGCTCTTCCCATTTCTGTTGTTCCCCTGTGCATGTGCGCTCGCTCCCGTTTTGCCAACACTGGCTTATACCATGGGCTTCTCTGCTTACATAGAGTAAGTTCTGGTCAGGAAATACATGGTCATATCCCATTTATAGCCATAGCATATTTTCCCATGTCTAGGAATAGGCATATTTGTATGCACGAATTGCATATCTGTATAGATAAACACAGATACAGATATATTTTACCATGTCTATTTAGGAAATTCTGCACCACCTATCTCCTGTAACTGGCCGTTATCTGTTATCTGTCTTTAACAGTGTATCTGTTAAAAGAGAAAGATAGAAATCATTGGACAGTTTGGGAGGTAATAGCAAAGACAGGTAGAAGAGATGAAGAGCAGTTTCACATAGAAGCAGAACTCCTTTAGTAATGCAACAGCCAGTTTCTAAATTATGGAGGTGATAAAATTGTCCATTAACTGAAAAGAGACATTACTGGGCCTCCCTTTCTCAATCACTTTTGGCTTACATTTCAGTACGCTGTAACTGTGAAAAAAGATGAAATTCAGAAACTGGAAAATCTGGCATTGGAAGAAGAAGCAAAGCTGGAAAAAGCTGAGGAAGACTTGGAAAAGGACGCTGCCATGTTTGATGAGTTCCTGAAAGAGAATGACAGAAACTCTGCCCAAGCTTTGAAAATGTAAAACTGAACCACTGGATCTATGCTGTAGTGTTCGTAGACATCTTAAGTCCTGGGGAAGTTCTACAATTTTCAGTAGGAGACACAAAATCTGCCACTAAGTGTTGCAGGAGCTTCCTACAAGCATTTCTGCAATCATATTGAATAAAGGGGCACTTGGTATTTTTCGGGGAAATCTCCCAGGGCTATAGGGGACATAGGTAGGGCATGATATCAGAGGGGGAGGGATTGCAATGTTGGCTTTGGGGTTTCCCCCCCCTATACTTTTTGTAGGATTAAAACCTTGAAGAAAATATAATCATAGGCACACTCAGGCAGACAAAGGTTGAAATATCTGACACATCATTTTCATAACTGTTCTGAAAGGGGTGGTCAGAGATGCTTGGTGAACTAAAGGAGTGGCTTAAGTGATGCTCACCTTCTATCTTAAGACTGGAGAACAAATTATTTCAGAAATGACATCCTGAATTTCTAGTTTCAACAAAACATGGCAGCTTATATCAAGAGAGGGAGAGGGAAAGGGAGGGAGGGGAAGAGGGAGGGGAGAGAGAGAGAGAGAGAGAGGTCTGTGCAACTTCAGCTTGCTGTGGACAGTCAAATTCAGACAGTCAAAGCTTGCTGTAGAGTCAAATTCTGACTAATGCTTTCATTGGAGATGAACCTGCTAAAGTTTCACATGCTTTGAGAATGATTCAGAAGTACTTGACACCATATATCCCTGTAGCACACAAAGATTGTGTCAAAAAGGGAAACATAGTGATCTCATCAGACAAACACCACCCTTGTATTAATCCCAATGTCTAATACAGGTATGCATGTCGGGGTTTTTGCATCATGGCTCAGAGTTATTCACCTTGACTCTCCTGCAGTGCCTTGTGCTTCAGATCTCATTAAGTGCAGCATCTCTCAGCTACCCCTTAAAGGAGCTCAAAGGCTACTCAAACTTCTGCCTAGGCCTGAAGAAAAAAAAACACTGCTGCTTTAAGAAACCCATTCAGAATTAATGAAATTCTTCATGGAATTCAAAATGGAGACTTGGTTTATTTGTCAAATCTTTTCAACTGGGATTCAGATGCCCAATAATTCATGAGTTAATTTATTTCTATACTATTCTTTCTTCTTGTTTAAGAAACACAAGAAAACCCACCCTCTGATATTTTTAAAGAGTTACAAAGCTGCTAAGTAAGCAGCTAAATTTCCTGAAGCTAGTTAGCTAGATGTCTTCCACTTCCCACCCAGACTAACAGAACTTTTTCTATTAAAAAAAAAAGAAGCTCATATTGAAGTTCTAGAATTGAATCTATGTTGACAGTTTAGGAGAGCTGCCTTCTCTGTTCTCTAACTAACATATAGGCTGTCCACCCCCCACCTTAAAGAGAGTATTTACCAGACAGAAGTCAATTAAAAGGTCCAAAAGAATTTCACAGGTAGATGAAAGTTGCAGTAAAGCACTATGGAGCACTAGATGAGTCTAAGTGCTATTGTTATATGATCCATCCACAGTTGACCATGAAAAAGAGGATCAGTCCACTCTTGTGTCATCTAATGTGTCAAACCAACTTGACTGAGAATCATTACATTCTACATATTCTTCAGCCAAATTCTCAATCAATAGATGAGTAGACTGGGGGAAGGAGAGAAATGGAACACCACCAGGAAGAAGTGTATATCTCCCCTAACCATTGCCTCTGACTTTTCATGGTGGCCTAAAACTTTGAGATCTCCCTTAATTCTGATATCACTTAACTCCAGTCATGCTCTGCAAGTAATTTCTGTCTTTATTTCTTCTTTCTTAGTGCTGAAAAAGAAACCAAAGCAAAACTGGAGAAAATAATTGAAATCCGAGAATTGACAGCGCAAATGATGAACATCCAAAGGTAGCAGTTACAGAAGATATAATCCAGGGTATATTTTCCTTCCTCCCTGTTTCCCTTTCCTGGATGTCCCAGTACAGTCAAAAGTACACTAGTTCTATAGATCTTTATGACATGCTAAATGTTTATGCTTGACAAACATTAATTATATGCCTGAATTATGGGTAACAAGATTTTATAGGTTTCCATTTGTTTCTCTCTCCAATGAATTTTAAATCCATAGATTGCTAAAAAATATCATGTCCCCAAAGATAACAATCACTGTTGTTATTTCCATTGACCCTGCCTATGAAACATTTGAGAAGATGCAAATAAATACTTTGGAATGTATTAAAATTAAAAATGAAAGTTGCTATTGTTTTTCTAATTCAATATTAGAAAAAATGAATTAGACCTGTTTCAGGAATTATTTTAAAATAAAGCAAAGGTTTTTGCTCCAAGAGTTACTGCCTGGTAATTATTATCCAAAAAGATGAACAAATAAAAGGTCTGGAAATAAAAAAGGAAATCTTCAAGGTGCAAGCTTTTGCTGATGACCTTGTGTTCATTCTAGAAGACCCTTTACAATCGGTTGAGAGGCTAATGGAAGTATTGGGCAAATATGGGGAAGTTGCAGGTTTGAGGGTGAATAAGGAAAAAACCAAAATTTTATTCAAGAATATGAGTAAAATGCAAGAAAAAGAATTGGCTGAGAAAATTAAAATATAGACAGTAAAGAAAGTGAGATACCTAGGTATCTATTTCACGTCAAGATGTGCTATACTAAAGGAGGACAATTACAATAAATTAGTGGATCAAATAAAGGTGGATTTGGATAGGTGGAAAAACCTGCAACTTTCCTTTATGGACAGTCAAAATGACTATATTGCCAAAGATACTCTTTCTATTTCAAATCATACCAATAAGATTGAAAAAGGATTTTTTTAAAAAATTAAATAAAATAATAACTAAATATATTTGGCAAGGGAAAAACCCAGAATTAAACTGAAATTATTGCAAGACTCAAAAGAAAGAGGTGGATTTGGACTCCCTGACTGGGAAAAATACTACCCGGCAGCAGCACTCACATGGATCAGGGAGTTGATTAATTTAAAAAACAGGAGGCTGCTAGCACTGGAAGGACATGATATGCAAACTGGGTGGCACACAATCCTCTGGGGCGGGAAACATAAAACACACCAATACTTCCAGAAACACCTCATCAGAAGAGCTCTATTGGACGTTTGGATTAAAACTAAGCAACAAAATTATATAGAAATTCCCAACTGGCTGTCGGCTCTGGAGATGTTTGTACATCCAAATTTCATGAAATTAGGAAGAGTGAGTACATATAAAGACATATTGAATGAAAAGGGAGAACTGATTTACAAGAAGAAGGGATAGAACTAGAATGGTGGGCATATCTTCAGATTCAATCCTGATACATGAGAAATAAAAATGAATGGGGCATAAGAATTGAACCGATAGAATTGGATGAAATCTTACAAGGGGCAGATGTGAAGATGATTAGGAAATTATATAAATATTTACTGGATTACGACATGATAGAAGAGCAAGTGAAAGAGACCATGCTCACCTGGAGTAAGAATTTTGGGTATGGCATAGATCTAGATAGCTGGCAAAAACTATGGGAGAGGAATAGAAAGCTTACCCTAGCCACTGCATATAAAGAAAATCAATACAAGATGTTTTACAGGTGGCATTACCCACCCACAAGACTGTCCAAGATGTGCAAAAATTGCTCACCGAAATGTTGGAAATGTAAAGCAACATTAGGCACCTATTATCATATATGGTGGGGGTGCCCGAAAGCCAAGGACTTTTGGTGCCAAATAAAACAGTGGCTAGAAGAGATGTTAAACAAGACGTTAGATATGATGACAGAACTCTTCCTTCTGGGTATAGTAAGGGATAATTACAAAAAAGAAGAAATATATCTTGTGGTACACATACTAACGGCAGCGAGGTTGATATTCACACAAAATTGGAAATGCAGAGAGAACCCACAGGAGGTACAAATAATTAACAAAATATTGACCTGTACAGAAATGGACAGGTTAACAATGGAGCTCAAAGATAAAGATGAATTGGAATTCTATGTAACCTGGAATACATTTTATAAATGGCTAGAGAAAAGGAGGAATGTAGGGATAGAGAATTAGAAACAGAGGGAAGGAAAGGGGAGAAAAATAAATAAAATAAAGAAATATTAGATAGGAATAATTGTATTTGAATAGGTACGAAGGGAATATGTATGTGACTGAATGTACAAAAAGTATATATGGAATATGCGTGATATTATATTGTAATATATACGAAAGAAAAAGTGCTAGAAAAGTATGTACCAGACAAGTCGCACCAAGTCTAATGTTTTAAAATTGTACATTTAATAAAATTATTTTTAAAAAATCAATTAAAATTTCATTTAAAAGATTCGAACTTCCTTGAATTAAGTTTGACCTTAGGGGATTACGTAGATACAAGAATGTTGTCTTCTTGGCAAGAATGTGAAACTAGTTTTCCATTATGTTTTCCAGAATGGATTTTTTTTTACTATTGAAATACATTTTAGATAGCCATCTAAGCACTTAACAAGTCTGACCTTGATGACTTGGCAAGGTCAGCTAGATGCTGCCACCTGCTGGGACAAATTTCATTTAGCCTTGTCTGAATCCCTTCTTTGAAGGCAGAAGAAAAGAGAGTCAATGGAGTCCTGTCAGAGGAATCAGCATTATGGTAGCAGTATGGGGCCATAAAGTAAATGGCATCAGGAAAGAGATGGGACTCTTGATAGACCAGATTCTTCTCATGACCAACCCACAAAGACAATCACACATCCGTATGCCATATGCTTTTTATGAAGATATCCTAACTTCAGGCAATATAAAAGTATTGTTTATCTTCTACCAAAAGCATTCAGAGTAAAATTAAGAGATATTTTAGGGATATCCATCCATCCATCCATCCATCCATCCATCCATCCATCCATCCATATATTTTAGATGTTACCTTCTTGCAGTTTCACTTCTCAGCACTCTTACTGTCTCCTGGTGACTTATCCAGCATTCTTTAGGTCTAAATAATTTATGGCTAACAATTTATTTTCCCTGGGAATATGTACAATGTGCTTTGGAAATACCACAGAGTAATCTCCGTTTGCTCTTGATGCAATGACTGTTTCTTTTCTTCAGTGAGATAGCCCGATTTGAGGACACTTTGCAGGAATATGTGGTGTTCAAGGATTTCCTCTACCAACTATCTCCCAAAGATTGGTGGGAAGATCATGAAAGACGGCGGATGAAAGGAAGGGCAAATAAACTCAATTCTGATAGTAAAGAGGATAAATTAGGACTGTCAAAAGGTAAGCACTTCCATAATCCCAAAACTGTGTGTGATTCTCAGATTTGCATAGTAATAACAATAGATCTTCAGAGGCTGTTGCTGAACCTCATCCATCTTCAGAAGAAACCAACCAGAAGCAAAGCGGCATGATATAATTACATAAAATAAAAATAATAATATAGAGAACTTCCACATTAAACAGGTAAATTCGACTATCTTGTCAAATTAATTGGTATTAAAGGTGCTTCCATTCAGCTATCATTGTTCAAATTATAATCCATACATTCATGTTATCCCATGTTTCTTCTTTCTTTTATATTGTTTAAACAGGCTGTGGAGTCCATTGTGAGGCAAAATCAATATAGAGTTATTTTTACATGTTTTAAAAAAAATGGAAGCATTTGAGCCAACTTTTTACCACTGCAAACAATTTAAATTTCTTAAGCTTTCTTAAGGTATTTCACAACAGTACTCAAATGATACTCTGAGTATTTTCTTTCCTTCTCCTTCTGAAAGCATTTTGCTTCACATGCGCATACTGTATATCCACATGGATGAAACAAAAAAAACCCAGTTTTGAGGTGACTTTTGTCCATCCTGCAAAATTACAGTATGAATATGTGTTTTCTAACATGATTGGCTTATCCATTTATTCTGTGAATTGACCCTCAGACCAAGAGAAGAAAATTACTGGTCATTTACATCATACTACTATCATTTTTCTATGCAGTTTTTCCAGGTGATGAATAAACTCATTTGCCAAAGAACATGGGAAAATCAATGTACCTATTTTTTAATATCTCATTATGATCTAACAGCTAATGAGTATCTGTGCTTAATGTGTTTGATGTAGGCACTTGTGACTGTTACTGTCTGCCTTTGTTTAGTCACAAGTGTTCAGAAGTGCCTTTGCTTGATAAAACTGTTTAGGACAGTTTTAACCTTGACAGGATATACCAAGTTATGGTAAAATACGTCTTATTGTGTCAGACATAGGTATAATATGGGGAATAGTAAAAGACTCCTGAACCTCTCATGAGGTGAGAACATGAGCAAAATGCTATCATTACAGTATTTAAAATGCTTCAGATACAGGTATTTCTCATCATGTTTATTTTATTAAGTATTATATTTCTCTAATTCAGGGGTGTCAAACGCACGTCATAACAGCATCATCACGTGACATATTGTGACTTTTTTATCCTTCGCTAAACCGGGTGTGGGTGTGGCCAGCGCATGATGCATCTCAGCACAAGGGCTGCGAGTTTGACACCCCTGCTTTAATTTCTATTTTCCTTGTATTTGCTTATATTTAAAGGGTAAATAATGAGACTCTTTCAAGACTTTGGTCTTTTTCAGTCTTCAGTGTCAGGGAAGATAAGTTTATTCTGCAGTTGCTTACTGTCAAAAACAATGAGAAACATTGAGGAAAATGTATGATCGACACAGATTTTCATTATATGATTTTTCTTTCTCAGTACTAGATCTGTGTACATATTCATCAGCATTAACAGAAAAAAGGCCCTTCCCTTGATTATATGCATTTATTTTTGGAAGAATGAAAAAGAGTAGTGATATCAATATTAATACTAATGATTAGCATTTTATAGAGAGTTTTAATTATTTAATTATTTATTTCTTAAATTTATATGCCACCCATTTCACTCTCAAGCAACTCTTACTTCTTGAAATGATGCAATAAACCTAGTTCTATACATTTTAATTAATCAAAAAAATAATGAATGTCAAATGTTATAATTGTAAATCCTTTGTTTATTACTAATTTCTTTTCTTCATGCCCTATGGTTTTTTCCATTTTTTTATTGTACGTAGTTATTTGCTTCTTCAATTGTTTTTAACAAATATTAATAATGTTAAAAAATTATATCTGGAGCATGTACTCATGACAAAATTCACACTTTTCATATCTTAGCTCGCAACCCAAATATTCACAAAAACACATAGTATTAAGGAATTTTGCCAGGCCCAAAGCCAAGAATGACATGTGTCAAGCTGAGTTCTTTATTGTTTCATAAAATCGTATCATACTGAGCAGTGTACTATTTGTATCTATAATATACTCTTTGAACTATTAGGGAGGGGCTGTCTTGAGTTGACCCTCTTTCTCTCACACATAATATCTGAGCTGAGTTGCCTCTTACTCCTCTGGAATACGCTCCCTCCCTCCTGGAAATCTACCTCCTTACTACATTCCATCACAGATTTACCATAAAAATATATATTTCAGAGGACATCTTCACAGAGGTGTAGATGGAGAGGTGGGTGTTCTCTTTTCTTTCGGCTGCATTCATAAACTGATGTAGAATCAGACTAGTCATTAAAATGAACTGACAGTTGTACCCATCCCTCTTTCTGTCATGGCTTTTTCTGTCTAAACAGTAACACTAAAATGGGGATGACACAATTAATTAATGGGTTTTTCTGTATTCAGGTTCAGGGAAGGATGTTCAAGAACTTCAAGACAAGGGCCGACGTCGAACAGCAAGCATAGCAAAACATTCTAGTATTGAAATAACCAACATAGAACCTCCCACTTCTAGAACGCCAAGCCAAATTTTGTCTAAAAAGGAATCTTTCAAATTAAGCCGAGTATCTTCTAGGCAGACTCTAAAGTCTCAACAAAGCAGAAAGCCGTAAGTATGTTAGGGAAGTGAGTTGGAAGTAAGAGAGACAGAGAGGAATCAAAGTCACCAAAATTAGGTATTGGGTCTTACAGGAAAATATCATAGTTTACTACCTTACCATAGCACAGCTTTCAAATTATGCCTTTATTTTGGCCTCTCAAATGAGAATAAATGCATAGATATAGGATGTGTGGAGCACTACATATAGATGCAAGTCAAGCTTTGTATACAGTAAAGTGTATTTTTGAGGTTTGATGGCTAATAACACCACTTTTTTTTGGAGTTTCAAGATAATCATATCCACTGCTGGAATGGCCTGGGAATAGACCAGACCTTAACCCAATTGAAAATCTATGGAGCCGACTAAAGAAACCTGTTAGTCAGAAGTGACCCAGCAATAAAACCCAGTTAATAGACGCAATCATTCAATCTTGGTTGCACATATAACAACTACAGAACTAAAAGACTTGGTTCACTCCATGGGAAGACATTGTAAGGCTGTAATTCATGCTAAAGGTTACCCAGCTATTAACTGACATGGTGATAATTTTTGTATATCTCATTTTTTCTATGGTGATAATTTTTGTATATCTCATTTTTTCTAAGTGTTTCACTTTTCTTCTTTATACTGTAACTGCTATTCTAATAGCAAATCATTCATAAAAGTTATTGCATTAAATTCTTGATTAAATTATCTTTCCATTGATAATTTTATGCTACTACTAAAAAAAAGTGGTGTTATTAGCTAGTTTTAGAAAATACATTTTTCCCAAAAGGTTTCCACAATTTTGGCCACTATTGGATGCTGCCAATTTACATGATGTCAGGTTTTTTTTCCCGTGTCAGAATGTTAATTTGTTAATGTTAATTTTATTTATATACCGCCCTTCTCCCGAAGGACTCAGGGCAGTGTACAGCCAAGGTAAAATACAG
>JANHZT010004936.1:0-13817 GCA_032468215.1 Stegonotus admiraltiensis
CCCACCCAGTCACATTACACCCCCCCCACCAAGCCACGCCCACAGAACCGGTAGTAACAAATTTTAGATTTCACCCCTGGGCCAGCCCACTCCATGATTGCATGGCCCTCTGTGCTCCCGCCAAAGGCCACAGAGCCAAGTTTTGACCCCTTTGTGGAAGGCCAGGAGCATGTGGGTTGGCCTCTGTGGGCAAGGTGTTCCATAATGCAGGGGCATTGGCAGAGAAGTTCTTCCTAGACCCCACAAGCTAAATTCTTTGACTACGGGGGCTGCAGCATATCTCCCCTGCCTTATCGAGCAGGATGGGCTAATATAATGGGGCAAACACATTGTCATCACAGAGATGGCTTTATTTGCATATTGGAAATCTATTAGACATCAAGTCTATTATATCAAAGTCCACTGAATTGAGATGCCACTGTACTTACCATTAAAGAAAGTTTTCAGTTAAATTCTTTTCATAAAGAATAGGAACTGTATGCAATTATTTGTTGTGGATGTTTGGAGGACATTATTTATTATATTCGCCAAAAGAACAATTATTACCAGTTTTTATATATTGTACTAGAATCTTTGGTTCTTTCTGGCTGCATTCTTGAGCAAACAACAAAATATTGCTTCTGGTTAAAATAGCAATCAATTGCATTTTTAACTATTCATAAATAATCTTATTTTTTCTTCTTTAGTTAAAAATTGAATATATCTTCTGAATTTTAGGTTACAAAAGATGATTTCCTGTCATTTGATTATATTCTTTGCATGGATGAAAGCAACTTAAAGTAAGTGGTAAAAGCTGTGAATTTTGCTAATAAATGTTTGCATATCCAACATACTCCCTTCACATCACTTAAAGGAAAACCTTGTGAAATTCAGTGTTCTTCCTTCTAAATAGACATGTATAAGATTATTTAAAATGTACAAACATATTAGAATGGCACATGAAGGTGTGAAAAACAGGGGTCTTTCTTTATATCCAAAGCATTGGCATACAGATCTCAGCAACCACTTTTGTCTGCTGTGTCTCTAATGTTACCTTCGTCTTGTGGGATAGCTTCGAGTGGTCCTCAGGATTCCAGTTTTAAATAGTAGCATTTTCCCCACAAAGCAGGTTGTATACCAGGACAGTTTTACAGTGGGTTCAGTTTCACTGCCCATTCTGCTGGAGTCACCGTGATGTGAAACCTAGCATCTATGAGCCACTTTAGCTGGCACAAGCCTACTCTGTCATCCCCCCCACCCTCCTAAATATTTGAGCAACGTCAGGTATTTTAATTTGAATAGCAGGAAAGTCCAGTGTATTCACACAGACTCTCCCCTTTACCTACTACCCTGTTTCCCTGAAAATAAGACATCCCCTGATAATAAGTCCGACTGGGCTTTTGAGTGCATGCGCTAAAATAAGCCCCCCTGAAAATAAGCCCTCCCCAAAAATATTTAAACACATGCATAGCCATTTCCTCTGGTTAGGGTTAGGGAGACAGAGTTGGAAATCAGGTAAAACTGCAAGTTTTACTCCATGTGCCCCAAAATAATAAGACCTCCCCGAAAATAAGGCCAAGTGCTTATTTCAGGGTTCAAAAAAATATAAGACAGGGTCTTATTTTTGGGAAAACACAGTAGTTCTCTAGGCAGAGAGGCCCTGATTAGTTCAAACTAAGTTGACCACTACCAATTCCCTCTCTACCACTTCATACAGCACCTCCCTTCTGCCATGCCTGTCAGCAATAACTGGTTTGGCACTCTGACCTTTAAATCTGCATCCAGTAGAAGCCTCTGTGAACGGCCTTTGTGCACGTGCACAAAGCCAGAGTGAATTTTAACAGATCGCTAAATCCACCAGCCTAGCCATCTGTTAGAACTCATTCTCGGTCCCATCCCACACAAATGAGTGATAAATGTTTTCTTCATAGCTGGTGATGCTTGGTAAATCAGGAAGGAAACAAAGCTGGGGGAATCACCTTGTCCCCTTCCTTAACGTGCTCAGGGCAAAATAAGGCCCTAGCCATTTGGCAGTTACGCCTGTGATAGGATAGGTGCGGCAAATATTATGCTGGTTAAAGGACTGGTGGATAGTACTTTAACTTGGCTGTGGGAAAAAGTCATAATACAGCTCCATTGCTTCATCTCCACAACTTTGATTGCAATTCCATATTTGACATACAGACTGACATCCCTTAATTGCAGTTTCCCTGTACAATTCATACATTTCACCTTGCTTTAGGATTCTCTCTTTTACATAAAGTAGGGCTTGCCTACTTTAAATGAGCCATTATGACAATCATCCTTTTTGGATAATTGCAAGAGGTTAGCCATTTCCTACTGGCAGGTATCCGGAGGAAGATGCAGCAACATTTTTACATGTGATTTTTCATCCCATTTTATTGGCTGAGAGTAAAACTAAGATATTTGTTGCTTTCCCCCCAATTTTTCTTCCAAAATGAATTATGAACATTTCAATTTCTACTTGGCAATATGCTTAAAAGCCATAGAAAATTCCTCACTGTAGATCTCATTGTGAATAGATGCCTTTGTTGTTAGAGGAATCTATTACACCATTCCAAGAGCAGGTGTTTCTTTTATGTGCAGCAATACTGATAAAAATATATATGCTTTACTTAATAATAATGGAAAGTTAACTAATCTTTTTTAGTGACTTGAAAAGAAAATGCAATCAAATTAAAAATTGCAAAGCTAAAATTGAACTTCTTGGTAGTTACGATCCAGAGAATCAGCTTATTATTGAAGATCCATATTATGTAAGTATTTTCTCATTTAATCTATTTAATTATTGTTATTTGTAAAAAAAAATAGTTTGTAATTTGGGATTCTGTATTTTCTCTCTTTTTTATTTTCCACCTCCAGGGAAATGATGAAGATTTTGAAACAGTTTATCAGCAATGTCACAGATGCTGTAAAGAATTTTTGAAAAACCCTCATTGATGTGGTTATGTTTCTGAACATAAATAATTCTATGACATTAGTGCAAAATCTCAATTGACATTAAACTATCATAGTGTGCCTCTAAAATAGATACATTTGTGCATTCTTAATTTTAATTTTTATAGTATACTGAGTGGGTATACATTATTTGCAAAGATGTTTTTTCAAAATTAAATTGATTTTATCAAATATATGATGAATGAATATTGTGCTGCTCATCTATGTAAGAAAAAAACCCTGTTGGTACTAAACTAAGTGAATAAATATGTGTTATTCCATATACAGATAGTCCTTGACTTGTGACCACAATTGAGCTTGGAAATTAAGTTGTTAATTAAGTTCTTAAGTTGTTGTGGTCATTAAGTGGACCACAACATGACCTGACTCAACTTTAGAACTATCATGGCTTTCCCCAGCATGGTTGTTAAGCGACCATGCAGGTTGTTAAGCAGAGTACGGGATGCCTCAGGAGGTGGGGAGGTCTCTGGGGGGTGCTCGGCACAGGCCACGTGCAAGTTGTAGGGGTGCTGTTGCGTGCCACAGATGCAGGGAGGCCAGGGAAAGGAGCTGTAGTTGGCCCTGCAGTGCAGCGAAACAATGTGACACTCAGAACGAAGCTTTCACAGTGAGGCATAAAGCAGCCCTCCCATCATGAACCCTGAATGCCTGGGAAGCTACAAACCAGCTGCCCTCACTGCCCTGCCCTGCCCGCCCCATGCCAACTGACTTTCATCAGCTTTATCAAAAAGACGACAAATGCTGAAGGCAGCAGCTCAGCTGCAGTGTCTTAAAATACCCCTTTTCCCATGCTCCTGGGCAGGACTGGAACACTGGAGCTTGCTTCATGTTGGGAAAAAAAATCTTGCCTCACTTTGCCCTGGCTTTGTGAAGAGATCACAATTTCCTGAGGCTGTGCAAAATACCCTCGATTCTAAAAGCTAAAGTTTCAGTTGGCTTTAGCACTTTTCCCTGCAAAGAGTCAGACTGGGCATGCCTCATAAGCTTGATAGTTTTAAGAAGTTTCAGGTTGACTTTCCTGGGTTAAAATCATCGAGCACACGTTCCTAGAGGAGATCAACACCCTTGGAGTGTCCAGGTCATTTGGAACTTCCGATGGGGCAGCTGCTTTGTGCCGCACTGTGGAGGCTTCCAGGGTGTTCAGCCCTGGGGAGGGCTGATTGCTTTGTCCTGCACTATTCAACTTCACTGGCATTTAAGGTCATAGATGGGGGCAGGAGAGAGAGGCAAGTGGAAGGAACTTGAATTTTGATCATGTGACTGCAGAGAGGCTGCAGTGGCTCTAACGTCAAGCACGGGTCATATGTCCCTTCATTCAGTGTGGTTGTAAGTTGAAGACTGCCTACATATAGATATATAGCAGTTCATTTAGTGACCATTTGAAGTTACAGCAGCATTGAAAAAAGTGACTTATGACCTTTTTCATACATATGACCTTGCAGCATCCCTATGGTCACATGATTGGAAATTGCAGTGATTCATTTAACAACTTTGGCAAGAAAGGTTGTAAAATGGGACAAAACTCACTTTTGGGCTCAATTGTGGTCATAAGTCGAGGACTATCTGTATTATAGATACATAAAAATTCTTGGATGTGTAAATGTGGCACAGAGGTCTGTTTCCTGTTGCTATTATTAACTATAGTGTTCTAAACATTTTTCTTTTCACATCGAAACTTTATAAATACTTACCTGTACATTTTTATTTGTCAATTGCTAGATGTCTGAAAACTATATTTTGATATCCTTTCATCACTATATACAAAATATAGATGTGGAGGTGAGCCAGAAGAAAAATAATAATATAGGAAAGATTTTATGATATTCAGCCATATAGAATGCTGTGATGCAAATATTTGCAGTTCTGCATTAGCACTGACAAAATAATTCCCTGCTGGTATAATCTTTTTTTTAAAGAATACAAATTGAAGTAAATAACTGCTTATTTATTTTTAAACTTAAAATAGCTTTAAAGGCTATTGACATGATGTTTGAAAAAAGTACTATAGCATTCTGAAGTAAGATAATAATAGATTATGTGTTTCAAGTTCTGATCAGTTCCTTTACAGCTCCAGCACTAATAGAAATAAGAGTAGACTATGTAAGGGTAATAATAATATGATATGGGTAATACTTCCATACTATGAAAAAACTAAAAAAAAATATGTTAGGAAATCATTACATTCTTGTTTGTTACACAAATGTAACCTTATGGATCCTGGTATATATTTGTGGAAGGCATAAAATGATTGAGGGAAGGATTTAAAAGCCTAGAGAGTTTGTAGTTTTCCAGTGGAAATAAAACCACTACCCTCCCCTCACATTTCATGCCTCTATTTACTGATCTTCCTTATGACATCATTGGTTTCTTTCTTTTCTTCACTTGCTCCCTCCTACTTTTGAAACAACATTGTTTATGGATGCTTCAAGATTAAGCCAAAGAGAAGTTGTTAGACAGAAGCAGGCAGCGAAGTCCATAGTAAACTGGCAAAGATCTGCTTACTAAAAAAGCACATACTGAAGGATGTTGACATAAACCAGTGATTCTATGTAAATATTGTATGAGTCATTTCTACTGATTATTGTCAGTACATGCAGTGTAATATTGTGTGGCTAATTAATTGTTTAAAAGATAACAGAGGGTTGTATGCAATTGTTTGCCAAAACTTTCATCTTCTACACAGAGCATATTTTGTCTGAATTTTGCAATTATTCAGAGTGTTGCCATAATCCCTTTTTAGCCAAGAATCCTTATAAACACTGCGTGGAGAAGTACAAGCCAGCACTATTTTCCCCCTTCTCTTTTAGAGTTAGTTTTTGGGTGTTTTCAAGTCTTCCCAAAAGAGGAATCTTCATAGGCCTGTAGTGGAATTCGCTGCTGTTCGTGTTACCTTCTGGATTTGTCATTTTTAAGCCATAATTCCTATTAGTAAGACACTTTGCTCAAGTTCTATTAAAAAATACTCTAGGGACCTGTTTTGCTTTCATGAATGTCAGGTTTAATTTCAAGCAAATTTACAGACATCATAATTAACTTCCAGGCTTGTGATTAGTATGTGCAAGACCAAATAAAATAGTGAAAAAGCTATTTTACTTCTTGTAAAATTTTCATTTTATGACCTAGCTATGGTAGTAACTTTATAAATGTATTTTGTAAATTATCTATGCAAAGAGATGATATATGAAACGTGGTCCTGATCATTTACAAAGTTTTTCTTTCTATGGTAACTGTTGATTTACCACTTAAAAATAAGACTCTATATTTTTATATCACATATTAAGGATATTAAAAATGAGTGTTTTATATTTTATCCTTAACGGGACTTTTTAATAGCAAAATATATTGTTAGCAGGTTTATCTTATTTTACTAAGTTAATTGGACATAAAGGGATTTTTCAGAAAATTTGACATTTGTGTTTCATAGCCAGCAAACTTTGGTAGTTTTTTTTAAAAAAATAGTGTGATTTGATCATAACAATTTTAATTACAGTTAATGATTGGGGCAGATTTTGATGGTATTGATTATTACAAGCAAATTCCTCACTTTTGATATATTTAATCAAACATGAGACCCTGTTCAAATATCTTAAATACTAATGTTTCCTCTGAACAGACTTTGAAAGTTACATTTTCTCCAGGTCTTTGGTATTTTTTAAACTGTCTCAATTTGTGGGTAATTGATGCCAGCACTGAGTGTTTATACACAGAAAACAGTTACCTATTGATTTAAGTTGAAAAAATGAAGACTATTTTAAAAAAGTTTTAATCAGTTATAATTTACCTAAATCTTCTGTGTTTTTAAGGGCAGAAGATCTAAATAATGAGGAAAGCTGATAAAATGTTTATAGCTAATTAAAAATAAACTGATTCCCATTGTGAAAAATATACAGAAGCTATGTTTATAGTCTGATGTAGTTTTCTCCAAAATAAGACTGTTAAAAATTTGTTTAATCATGTAGTTTTCAAGGATGCTGTGGGAATAACATATCTCGAGTTCAGTAAAGCATTTGACCAAGAACCATTATGGATGGTAATACCTATTAATTGACTCCACAGTGGATCCATGGTGGGTTTAAATGAATTCTTATATAGTGATATCTCATCAAATTGGAGAGAGATCTTGTTATTACATTTTTATTAAAATCTTGAGCACATACACATAAAATTCTGACTCCCTTTCCAAAATAAGTAACACCGCTTTTCAAGCTACACAGAACCTTGGAATTGGAAGACGGTGTTTTGGCCACTGCTTCCAAACTCTTGGCTCTCTTCACATATCTAAGATTGTGTCACGTGAACTGAACAAGAGTTTGGTATCAGTGGCCAAAGCACCGTCTTCCAATTCCAAGATTCTGTGTATCTTGAAAGCAAAGTTACTTATTTTGGAATGGAAGTAGGTGAAGCAAATTTAGAGTTAACTGGTCTTATTAACTGGTAGGATGAGAAGGACAAAAGCATGATTGAGTAGGCAATAGCGTTTCACTCTGGAAAAGCTATTTGGCAAGTTTAGTGTTTGAAACATGCCCTCGGTTACACCTGTGGTAATTGACTGCCATCACTTTGCAGTGTCGTTACCTTAAAATTAATTCTTATTAGAACTATTTAAATGCATAGTTCTTATTGCCAACCCTCAAGTACTGAGAAGTATTGCTAGAATGGTAGTATTGAGATCAGTTAGTACCCTTCAGATTTATTCAGTTGTAAGCTTTGAAATCCATCCAGAATATACACTGGATAAGTATTATGGGAATAGTAGTCCAACATATGTGGAAGGCCTCAGGTTGCATACCTCTACTTCACAAGTATTATTTCTTCCAAACTTGAATATGCAAGGAATAAACACAAAGAACCAGATTATATACAAAACATTTTATTACATATATTTGTGAATTTACAATATATACATATTGCACATTTAGCTGGAATGTATATTTCTATTGTACAGGAAAGAAGTGACTTTAGAGTGGATACAGAATCCAACCTAAAACAGGTTTATCCCTTGCCTATGGCATGCAGTCTAGTAGACCACCACTGTAACAGCTTTATGAAAAGTTTGTAACGTAACATTTTCAGTTGCATAAGCAAGAAAGATATCAATGCTTCCTCCACAGGCAGGTTTCCTTGATTGTGCTGTAATGTCTCAACGGGAAACATGTCTATACTTGAAAAGATGGTACTTGCTACTTTTTTGGCAGTACAACACAACTGTTGTAGAGCAACTTTAAAGCATAAAACATGAACAAGTAATTAACCTTTTGGTAGTTTTTCACTAAAAAGAATGCATCTGTAAACAGTGATGATGGGATACAAAACACATTTTTAAAGTTTTATGAGAAGTAGTCCATCAATTTCCAAAAATAAATCTCTGGTTCATAATGCCATATATTACAAAAATGCTAAATTCAATTTCCCTGTCAGTTTCCAAGGCACTTCTCTTGGTTCTTCTATATATTTTTTCCTTTGATAATAGTAGCATCTGAAGTAATACAAAAACACAAAAGATTAAACTCTACTTTTTCTGAGGTTTCACATTAATTTTCAATAAATCCTGTTAAATAATAATTCAGATTGTTTCCAGTTCCTATTGGAATGTGGGGATTGAGACAAATGAGAGAAATTTAGCATAATATAAAAAAAACTACACTTGATAATCCATGTTACAAAGTACAGTAGAATATTCCCAGGTTCCATTAGCCAATTTGCACCTCTTTGCTGTACAGTTTCTTCTTTCCAAACTTATTAATAACATTCTTTTGCACAAGGGTGATCCTGATTGGTATTCTAAAGCACAACATAACTTGAACATTGGAAATAGAAGGGATGGTATTAAATTTCTTTTATATCAAATAATTGATTTAAAGAGAAAATAATCATTGATTCCTTTGGGGGCATCCATAGTTCCTGGTATTGCTTTACAGTATTGCTGTATTGCTTTACTGTATTGCTAAGCAGGTATAGTAATTCAAATACAAATTACAGTTGAATAAGCAAATAGATTTTAATACTGTTTCATTCTATGTCTTAACAAAAGCAACAACATTTACATACTGCATTATATCATGAATGGTGTAGATGTGTAACTGGTTTCTACACATATCTATTATTAAAAATGTCTATTATATCAACAAAAAGGTATCCAGTATAAATAGATAGAAATAGCAGTTGATTTAATTCCTGAAAAATTAGCTATGCCCAATACACTATCTACTAACTGCACACTACTATGAATAATTCACAGTTGTTGCCTGAGAGTCTATACTGTATTGCTTTCCAGTAGGTATGTTTTTATTAACGGTAAATATTTTACTAAATGAAAGGGTTTGCATTGCTTTTTGAAACAAGCATATTTCAGTCCAAAAGATATTCTGCTTATGAATTAGTCATTGTTATCCACACAGTGGCAGCATACAATTCTTCCTCTCAACAATCTTACCTTATCCTTCTGTGCACATTGGACTTACTGCCAACCGAGTAAGGAGCCTGGCACATCTTTTATAATCTGTGGTGGGGGAAAAAAGATAAATAGCAGTGTAAAAAGTTCTTATGGGGAGGGTTGGGTTATTGTTATTTTTAAAATGTGCAATTTGTATGAGGGAATATAAATAAATCATCTTGAGGCACTGTATTGTAGATTTGAATTTGTGTGCTTAAGGAGCTAATTTAAACATGCTTCTTAGATTTTTAAGCATGGTATATAACTTTGCGATCCTATAAAGACTGATTTGGCATAGGGCACTGCTGAATGGATGGATATTTCACCAGACTAAGATGATGGATATTTACTGATATCCATGAAAAAACTTTCCACTTGCATGAGAAAAATTGGTTTGTATGTTTCTGCAGTGAACTATTTATATAACTAGCCATGCCTATGAAGAAAGCAAATAAAATTTGATGTTAATTATGGGGCAAGTTAATAAGCATCCCACTATCAATCTAATATGGAATAAGATAGCTGCTAACAGGGTAGAAGCAAGAAAGAGGAAAGGAGGACTCAGATGCTGAAAACTTGTAGGAAAGGAAAAACAGTAAAGATGGTCTAGCATAGCAGCTCTCAATCTTTGGCATCTTAAAACATATTACTTGGTCCATCAACAACTCAAGTCCCATAATAAAACCTACTATTTCAAAGGTAGGTTTATATATGTTTAGACTTTCTGTTGCCATAAATATAGGAAATACATTTCAGTGAATTGCCCTGTATCCCATTAAACAACACATTTTATTTATTTAGCATATTTAGGAACTGCTCATGTTCCTCATTGAATGATTCTTAAATCTTAAATTATGCAACATTGCTTGCACAATGTCAACCTTTAAATGAAGTATATTTTGATGCTCATTAGTTAAATAGTTCCAGAGCACATTAGTGAAAACACTGGGAGCTAAAGCAAGTAATAGAAGCAGTAGCAAAGCATGTAAATTCATTTTCATCTCATGAACTAATAGCATGTTTTTGTTAATGAGCAGTTTATATTATATGCTTGTACCCATGCAGATTTATGCAGAAATGTGGATGCAATAAACAAGAAAAAGAAATGTGTCTTACTAAATACTGTACAGTATTTAGGCTGCTACTTAGTTCTGTAATTGAGTTCCTCACATATCATTTAAGTTCACTCTAGCAATCAGGATTGGTTTTAAATCCTATGAAAAATAATCCTTAGTGGAAAAATGTTGCTATAGGGCAGTGGTAGTCAACCTGGTCCCTAGTGCCCACTAGTGGGCGTTCCAGCTTTCTTGGTGGGCGGTAGGGGTTTTGTCCCTACTTTATAAATCACCATTACTGTGGAACTGGTGGGCAGTTAGAAAATTTTACTACTATAATAGAGATACAAAGGTGGGCGGTAGGTATAAAAAGGTTGACTACCCCGCTATAGGGTAACATACATTGCCCAGAATCTATGGTAGTTTTTCTAGAATGTTATGTAATTCCCAATTGCCAAGCTTATTTTAAAATATCCATTTTTGTTCAGTTAAAATTGTTGGAAAATAAGAAACAAATATACTTTGTTGAATTGCTGACTCTATTTGGGAGGCCTTTCACTAGATTTTACTAAATAATAAATTTGATATGTTTCCTTGGTTTTGGCTTAGACTAGTTGAACAAACAAATGTTGGTGTTTTCAGCTACTCTAATAACAGGTATTAACAGATTTAACACAATGTGTGAGAGATTTTGTGGTCAATTTGTGAATAGAGGGATAAATTCATAAGGAAAAGTTAATCTACTTGCAGAAATATTACCTCCTGTTTACATCTTAGAAGAAAAAATGTGCAGTTTATGCATTTATGCAAATTCGAAACCTGTGTACTAAATGACTTAAGTTCTAATGGGGTTTTTGCTAGCATCTCTCTATTTCAAGGAAAAGAATATGG
The DNA here is from genome assembly GCA_032468215.1 of Stegonotus admiraltiensis. Classification (NCBI taxonomy): domain Eukaryota; kingdom Metazoa; phylum Chordata; class Lepidosauria; order Squamata; family Colubridae; genus Stegonotus; species Stegonotus admiraltiensis. Next base: position 11,338 of record JANHZT010004936.1, read on the forward strand.
ACATCTTGATTTTCCTTGATACAGTTGGCACAAATTTTGAATTTTTATATAGCATAGTAGATTGCTTTTCATTTTCTTAGGAAATTATACTTTTAACAATTGCTTTTCTAGGAACAGTAGTACCACGATTTTTCAGTGGTGTATTTGTGCTTTAAGCACAAAGCAAGTTTAATTTGTAAATTTATGTTATCTGATGTGATAAGAAATTCAGTTTCTGTACTGAAATCCTAAAACAAAAAGAGTTGGCATATAATGGAAGAGCAGATTGGCTGCCTTCACAAATATGTTTTAAATGATTGTTTATGAAATTAGAAATTAGAACCATTAGATTGCCCTGAGGAATCTCAAGAAAGCACTCCTCTATTTCATGGCTTTAACTCTGCAAACTCTACAAACTATCTTGGATGGTAGAACTTACATGCAGGTATGGTACAATCTCTTGTATGGTGATAAAGTCTATGAAAGTGTTTAGTGCATTTTGGGCCAAAGTAAAGGTGACCTGGAAAAGAAGAAAATCAGCAGATTAATTTAATTAGTGCCATAAGAAAAAGGATTGTAATTAAGGCAATAATTCAGATGTGAAATTTGGCTTACCTGTTAAATGGTTTAAAAATTTGTCTTTCATTCTTAGGTCTCTAGGAAATATTTCTGTTAAAGAGAATAAAGACACTTCTTTAGAACAGTCAGTATTTATATTCTGGTTCTGTAATTTCCTGGAATGTACAATTCAAGGCAAAAGTAAAAAATTGTCTGAAAAGGCAATGAGGTTTTAGAACAGGGGCTGTCAAACTTGTGACCAGTGCCTGGATGCTTTATGCACTGGCCACACCCATGCCCAGTTTAGCGAAGGGGAAAAAAGTTGTGATACGTCACATGACACCGCCATGATGCTGCGAGTTTGACACCCCTGTTTTAGAAGCAAAGCATAATCTTTCTTGTTTTGTGTTTATAGTGTTGGAACAAAAGTCTTATATAATTAAGATATTCCCATTTAATAAGAGCAGCAAGTTTTTGAGTAAAGATGACTAGTATTTGGCTTCACAGCTATAATCTTGCTAAAAGTTCTTGGAAATCAGCAAATTGTAATTATTTTGCTTTATTTCTGTGCTTCATAAGAGACAATATTAGTGACTTAAATTGGTACAATTAAATAATAAATAGGACTGTCTCAGAGGGATTGGAATAGGGAGATACTTTCATGCAATGGTTCTCTTTCCTAAAGGGTGTTTCTAGCACCAATGACACAGAGAAATACTGTCTCAGATTCTGAACAAGTATTCCGCCACTGAGATGATCCACAATTTGAACATTGATACAGTAGCTCTGTTTAGGGGCAAGGATGTCAAACTTGGGACGACACGTCTCGTGAAAATCACAACTTTTTTCTCCTTTGCTAAAATGGGGTAGCCAGCATGTGACATATCCGGCCTGCGGGCCACAAATTTGACACCTCTGGCTTAGGGGGACAAGTGGTTACCATAGCAAAAAAGGCTTTTGCCCAGTTTCATCTTGTGCAACAATTGTGACCCTTCCTGTATCAGTATCCCCTGTTCATTGATAATAGTTATCTAGTCACTTCCCATTTGGACTATTGTAATATGCTTTATGTGGGATTGCCTTGAAGAGCATCAAGAAGCTATAATTGCAGTGGCCTGAGCAGTCATGGATATATTTTATATGTATATAAAATGCTGTGGCTTGGGCAATCTGTTCTGGTGATCTCTCTGCTTTGGGATTACAAACTAAAGGGATTCCTCTGGTCCCTTCAAATTCTAGCTTCTCTGTGCATCTCTATTCTTTTGGCTTGATGCTGATTTGCTGGCAAAGGTGTCATGGGCCTTCTAGTTGTTTTAGCTAAAGCTGCTCTGACATGAGAGGGAGAAAGGACTGTCAGCTTAAGTCTCAGTAGCTGTGGGTAATATCCTTAAAATCCAAGATCATTCATCTTAAATTATGCAACATTGCTTGCACAATGTCACCTTTTAAACGAAGTATATTGACACTAATTAGTTAAGTAGTTCCAGAGCACATCAGTGAAAAAACTGAAAACTAAAGCGAGTAATAGAAGCAATGGTAAAACTTGTAAATTCATTTTCGTCTTGGAACTAAGTATAGCACATTTTTCTTAAGGAGCAGTTTTATATCATATGCTTCTATCCATGCAGATTTATGCAGAAATGTGGATGCAAAATAAGGAGTGAGAAAAAGAAATGTGTCTTACTAAATACTGTATTTAGGCTGCCATTTCCTTCTGTAATTCAGTTCCTCAACATCCTTATCCAGGATGGGGCAATATTGACACACATTGTCAGAGAAATTGACAGAATATTATATTTTGAAAGAAATGAAACCATGTTGTTGAACAAAATATGGAGGCGAGTGGGAAATACATAAAACTATTTTGTTACTGTTTGCTTTCTCTTTTTTTTTTTATTAACAAGTTTTATAAGAAGTACAAACATTTTATTCCCCCCGCCCTT